>CM077217.1:24127429-24146125 GCA_039654625.1 Rhinogobio ventralis | reverse complement strand
GGTGTGGTCCTGGTCAAGACAATCTCCTGAACTCCAAACTGAATGTCAGAATGGGAAAGAAAGGTGATTTAAGCTATTTTGAGCGTGGCATGGTTGTTGGTGCCAGACGGGCCGGTCTGAGTATTTCACAATCTGCTCAGTTACTGGGATTTTCACGCACAACCATTTCTAGAGTTTACAAAGAATGGTGTGAAAAGGGAAAAACATCCAGTATGCGGCAGTCCTGTGGGCGAAAATGCCTTGTTGATGCTAGAGGTCAGAGGAGAATGGGCCGACTGATTCAAGCTGATAGAAGAGCAACTTTGACTGAAATAACCACTCGTTACAACCGAGGTATGCAGCAAAGCATTTGTGAAGCCACAACACGCACAACCTTGAGGCGGATGGGCTACAACAGCAGAAGACCCCACCGGGTACCACTCATCTCCACTACAAATAGGAAAAAGAGGCTACAATTTGCACGAGCTCACCAAAATTGGACAGTTGAAGACTGGAAAAATGTTGCCTGGTCTGATGAGTCTCGATTTCTGTTGAGACATTCAGATGGTAGAGTCAGAATTTGGCGTAAACAGAATGAGAACATGGATCCATCATGCCTTGTTACCACTGTGCAGGCTGGTGGTGGTGGTGTAATGGTGTGGGGGATGTTTTCTTGGCACACTTTAGGCCCCTTAGTGCCAATTGGGCATCGTTTAAATGCCACGGCCTACCTGAGCATTGTTTCTGACCATGTCCATCCCTTTATGACCACCATGTACCCATCCTCTGATGGCTACTTCCAGCAGGATAATGCACCATGTCACAAAGCTCGAATCATTTCAAATTGGTTTCTTGAACATGACAATGAGTTCACTGTACTAAAATGGCCCCCACAGTCACCACAATAGAGCATCTTTGGGATGTGGTGGAACGGGAGCTTCGTGCCCTGGATGTGCATCCCACAAATCTCCATCAACTGCAAGATGCTATCCTATCAATATGGGCCAACATTTCTAAAGAATGCTTTCAGCACCTTGTTGAATCAATGCCACGTAGAATTAAGGCAGTTCTGAAGGCGAAAGGGGGTCAAACACAGTATTAGTATGGTGTTCCTAATAATCCTTTAGGTGAGATATATATATATATATATATATAAATAAATATAAATAAATATAAATCAAAACTTTTGAAGCTGTATAATCAAAATTTTTAATGTCTCTTAGTCTGCATTTAAAAAAAAATATTTTTATTTTAATATTATTTTAAATATAATGCATCATTACATAAAAAATATTAAGCAGCACAACTGTTTCCAACATTGATAATTGAGTATAAATCATCATATTAAAATGATGATCATGTGACACTGAAGACTGGAGTAATGATGCTGTAATTCAGCTTGCATCACAGAAATAAATTATATTTTAAAGTATATTAAAATAGAAAAACATTATTTTAAATTGTAATATTTCACAATATTACTGTTTTGTTCTGTATTTTTGATCAAATAAATGCAGGCTTGATGAGCATGACACTTCTTTCAAAAACATTAAAAATAGTAAAGTTTCCAAACGTTTGACCAGTACTGTATATAATAATATATGTTAATACTACACCTGATAATCTCTCAAAAAAAACTAGTTGGTCCAATTTTTTTTTAGAGATATTGCGATAATTTCATTTTTGTAAATTGTTTTGCTCACAATAATCATATAGTGAAAATCTGATATTGTGACCGTAACTGATTTCTGAACAATAGTAGGTTGAAACTCAATTCCAATGGGATTTGGAATTCCAACTAAAGTTTTCACAACTGTTAAAACATGTTGAGCACAGGTTATTTATAATTTTGCTTTTAGGGGCTAGAGAAACATGACATGTCTCATGCTTCAGTCAACCAGCCATAACTTTACAGATATTTTCACCCCAAAAAATACACATAATTAGATCAGACTGTCTGTTGTTGGTCACTCGCAAAAATAATATCTTTAGTACCATTGAAAAATGAAAATTGTGTCATCGTTTACTCACCCTCATATCGTTCCAAATCTGTACGACCTTCTTATTTTGTCCATACAATGCAAGTCAATGAGGTCCAGTGTTGTTTTGGAAGGAAGAAATTGCATTGTATGGAAGAAAACAGTTAAAACACATCAAATTGTGTTGACGAATGAAAGTCATACAGGTTTGGAAAGACATGAGAGTGTGATGATGATTGTCCCTGGAAATGGTCCATCAATGATCATTAAGTTTATATAAGGGAAATGATCACTGATCAGGTCAACAGCATATTAGCATGTAGCAGCAGCGTATTAGCATGTAGCGCAAATCATGTGGATCATTACACTCTCAGCGGACATGTCAACAAAACAACACATGCTAGTCAGCACTAGAGCAACACCCTCATGCCATTTCATCATACTGTGGGTTTAGATTAGTGGCAGTTTGAGAAACAGGGGTCAAATGATCAGGAATGAGACTCTGGGATTGGAGCGGGATGGCAGGATGTGGAAAAATTCAATAATCTGATCAAACTACTGGGCTGATTGGACTCCAGGAACTCTATAAATGGCGTACTTACCCACCCACGGGTCCAGCCATGAGGTGCTTTGGGTTTTGTGGTCAATGAAGTATGTTTCTTCTTGAGGGGTGACGGCCTGCTCCGAACCCTCGGGCAACTGTCCTGTTCAGCAACAGTACAACAGCTAGAGATCAGCCAGCAGCCTGACCCACACTCCAGAGTGAGGATGAGGATGAAGAGTGCTTCATTTAGGGCGCTACTTAAATGTGCAAAGATTGTACCTTTGGGGAACAACAGCTTGTCACTGGAGCCGTATACTGCAGGTACATACTTATACCTTTTTTAGCCCTAAAAGGTACATAATACTAGTAAACACCTTTAGGTTAATAAATTGTGCATTTTTTGAGTAAGATTCATCTTTTATCAAAGTTATCACTTGTGTTGCGTTGCCCCTAAAAAGATTTTCCTTTTCCAAGGTCACATAGCAGTATCCAATATTATAAAATATAATACAGAGTACTTTTTAATATATAATCAAATCCAAATGAATAAAATACATGAATCTAAAATAAAATGTTCAAGAAAAGCTTAAATTTAACAACTTTTCAATGTGGTGTAACCATCAAGTAAAAAGTAATACAATTTACTTTACAAATATTTTAAGGCAAGTTCTTTTTAAATTAGGAATTCATAAATGTCTAAGTTTTTGGTGGCACATTTTACAACCTGAGCTATCCTTGCTTTGTTATAAAAAAAAGTCAATAATCTGGTATTTTAAGAGACCTCTCTATGATATCATGTACATGTATCAAAATAAATTTTCATTCTGAAATTAAAAACATCCTCATCACATAAGATGTATATTCAATTCACTGTATGAATAAACTGCATTTTTTAATGTACGTTTAAATCCATTAAAAAATAGTCACATCATTGACCAAACCACACATTCATACTGGGTGTTAATTTCAGTTTAAGAGCTAAAAACAGCAGTTGCAGCTGCTTGTAAAACTCTGAGTGTGATGCAATATGTCCATTGTTGTCAAATGCAAGGAGAAAAAGATGCGGAAGAAAGTGTTTTGTTCTAATAAGAGAGGAAAAAGACAGAAAAGGAGATACTGGGAAAAAAGGGACCCTAGGCCCTGCATTAGAGTGTCAATTACCCATAATCCCTAAGTTTTGGTTAGGTTCACACACAACAGGTAAAGGCTCGAGCTGGTCTAAACTAAGAATACAGTAAATCTGTTGCCCCTCAAGTTCCCAGAGACTGAAATAAGCCAGGGATAGAGGACGAACAAGGCATTATGGGATTGTAGGGGCCGGGTCTGAGTCACAGCTTTCTATTGTGCGTCCTCTGAACTTGTTCTAGTACTCGGTGAGCCAAAATGGATGACACGGCCATGTCAAACAAAACCTGACCTGTTGAGTCATCGGGAGATCGTGCGACACAGAAATTAATGGTTGAGTTTACAGAAGATCAGGGAGGGAAAACAGCCGTTTGAACGAGTGTAGCAGGTTGGCAGGTTGACACACACACACACACACACACTTCATTATTTCAGCCTGAGCAGCTTTATTCACATCCAGTGCGGTGAGATGTCATCCTTATAGTCATGATGTGTGCTACTGTCACACGGAAACGTTTTGATATTTTTAATTACAATACACACACTGGTCATGTTCTTTTGGGAGGTCAACTTTTAATTAAATATCATTACTTCCTGTGACTGCAGACTTCATAGCGTAACTCTATATGCTGAGATAGTCCGCGTCTACTGTATAGTGCTGGAAGGAATCTTTCTCCCTCCAAACTCTCTGGTCTCGTTCTAATCCCCCACCCCCATTTGCTGGAATCTGTTTCTCGGCTGCCAACAAAGCAGAGGCACACCTTTTTTTCCATTTCATCACAAATCAGGATTTGGGAAGAAAAAAAATGCAAACAAAGCAAGCACATTTGGAAGTCATTTACCATACTGACAGAGCCTGTATCACGGGGCAGAGCAAACGCAAACACGATACAAAACGCCTCACGTACAGTATGACAGACTAATACAGCTTTAAAAGCCTGTCGGCTGGGAGACTTTCTCCATTAAATCGGCATTTGAAAGCTCAGAAGGAGCAGCTACACATCCAGAGCCTCGGATCAACAGACAGACTGCTGTGTGTGCTGTTACACAGAAATGACAAATATATGTCATAAACACACTTAAAGTAAGAAACTGCTGGATGAAACTTGTTTTATTTATTTGAAGCCTAAATGTAGTCGCCAGAAGTAAAAAGCTAAAGGTAGGCTATAAACAGACTACACCATGGTCACATGACTTCAACGTCACCATCACTAATCTTCCAGCAACTCTTTCAGTTATCTCAAAACATTTTCCCAGAACGTCTGAGTGAGAATAGTTTATAAGAGCACAATTATGAGCATAATGAGGCTGTAAAAGCGGGCTGAGTTTACCTGTTCGGCGTGATGACGTTTTAATCTCCCCGACAGCCTCTGTAGTCCCATTAGCCACTTGTTAGCAACCGCCTTTTTCAAGACACATAACAGCTTCAAAAAAATCACGAGTGGGGTAATACTGATGTATTTTATGTCACAGAATAAAATGTGTCTTGAGATTGTGTTCACCACAGACCTTATTCCAGCCATTTAAACAAAATCCCATTCAAAAAACCTATTGACTTCGGGACGATGGAACCGGAAGTGCTAAAATGCTAACTCGCTTCCGCGTTTTAGTTATGGATTACATGAATCATGTAAATGATTGCATATTTTCAATTCATAATGGTGAAACAATTTTTTTTTTTGTAGTTTGCATCACATTACTGTCGGTCGCTGAACATTTCTATCATAAAACAGTTGTCAAATATTTAATGTTTGCTTACATCTTACAATGCACTCTTTTACTGCTAAAACTAAAGCTTTGTGTTTGAATTTGCGCTCGTCTTCTGTGAACAGTAAGCCCCGCCTACTTTGATTTGATTGGCCATCTCTATTGTTTAGACATGCGCTGTACGACTTGCTAAGGCAAACCAGCCTAAAAACGTAACACTTTTTGTCACCCTAATAACAAACAATGCAGATCGTAATGGAGTGCAGCAGAGCAGCATCAAGAATATCAAAATACTGGGTGGGACAATTTGTCCATTTCTAATTTTTGAGGGGGACTTGTCTATGGTGGTTACGGCCCTGCTACAAATATCGTTCCCTAAAATACTGCACTATAAAAGGGTATAGGATTATGGACAGCTTTTGACTATGTGATTTCATGGGTGATATGTAGTGTTATTCTTGTATGTGGCACTTAGATTAAACTGCTTGAAATAAATATGGATTTATTTTACAACGCCAATATGACCTTTTTGGGTACCTGGACTTTCAATGGAGGGACAGGAACCTCTAGAGTTTCATTCATTTGGGTCTTAGATGAACCATAGTCTTAAGGGTTTGGAACAACATGAGGGTGAGTAAATTATGACAATTTTCTTTGGGTGAGCAAACCCTTTAAGACTCAGAGCTGTTCTCTAACCCTAATTATGAGCATAATAATGCTTGCTTTAGCACACACCTCTAAAATCAAAAGAAAAAAATATATATACTAGCATGCTAGAAGATCTATTAAACTCCATGAAGTTCATCCCGGATTCCACATCAGAGCTGTGATATTAGTTGTGTGTTGAGCGTTGAGGCGAACACCTTTAGCTCCTTCCCAGCTGATTGAAAACAGCTCAAGAGAACGTGTGTTTTCATGAGTAATGGGGAATGTGGACTGCTGGGATGGATGGCTTACACACTCACCAAGGTTGGGTTGAGAGAGGGCCATGGAGCGCTGCTGTATGTTGGCGTTGTTGGAGGCTTGATTGTGCAGACCCATCTGGGTCACCGAGGGTGTCATGTTCTTCCTGGGGTCGTGCCATGTGGTGATCTTCTCAATGTGACTGCACAAGAAAAACAGCAAATGCTCACATTAAACACACTTCTGCAGAAGGGCATTTACACTGTTCGGAAGGTCAAACATATCAGAACTATTCTAGGAACACATTGGTGATTTTGTATGTTGATGATCCTTCAATCTACTCCAAAACCCATTTAGAACCCAACTATCCTTCAGAGGAAACATTTTGATTTTTTGCCCGTGTCTAACTACAGTGGCGTCAGTGTTGGGGAAGCTCATCAAAGCCCCTGAAAGGACATGTGATTATGGGTTTAAAAAATGAGATGGAGGAAATGCCAATGCTTTGCCATTCTCTTACAAATGTTTTGTGTTCCCAAAAATGTTGTGCTCACAAAATGGTTCCTAACCTACAATATTACTCCAAATCGTTTTATTGGCACAATACAGATTGGTATAATGACAGCAAGGTAAACAATAAGTTTACAATATTACAAAAAAGGCTAGATTTTGGTGAATAAAGCTTGCCTGTGCTAACCTTGACACAATGCTAGATTCAAATATGTTCTGAAGGCAACCAGATCTCATGTCATTTTTGTATGAATTCTGACAATTTATGTACAAAAAAATCGTACATTCTTAAGAATTCAGTAAAACATAAAATAGTAATACATAACAGTGATATTAACATTTAATAATTGTCATATTGTGGCTGAATCCGAAATCACCCCCTATACAATCATTCACTTTCCCTACTAAATATTGTGCTCACACAATGTTTGAGTTCTTTGTGAGCAAACACAAAGTATCTTGGGTGAATGCAAAGGTTTTGTGAACTTGCAAATGTAGACTTACTCGGGGAAACGCAAAATTTTTGCCTTTGCTCACTAAAGTTTTGTTGTTGTGAATGAGCGCAAAGTTCCTTAAGGGAAGGCAAAAGAATTGAAATATGATTTTTAAAATGTCAAAAAAAAAATCTATTTGAGTGAATGCATTTGAACAGACAAATATAAACTAAAAAACTATATGTTGCTACTTTAAGTTAGTTACTCCACAAAACCAGATAAAAAAAAAAACATGCTAGTGGTGCACAAGTGTTTCTTCTCTGGTGGTCTGATGTTATTCTAACTGAAGATGCAAGAATTTTCCTTAAATCGTTCAACTCGAGCCATGGCTGGACTCAACACAGCTGTTTGACCTGCAGTTCTAACCACACGGCTCTAAACATGCAGCATGAACAAACGCTGCAATACGTGAATCAAGTAACAGGTTACTGTGTTTTCTTCGCCACTCCTCCAAACTGCAGCTACATGAAATTCTGGCTTCTCTGCATTTTTTCATGCAAGGCCACGAGCGCCAGCCAGGCGGTTGCTGAATGACAATCTCAGTGTCCCTGAGTCAGTAAACCAGTTTAGCGTTTCCTTCATTATCAGGTGGGCTTCATTGTCTAGTTCAGGGGTGCTCAAACCTGCTCCAGGAGATCTGATCTCAACCTTGCCTGACATTTTCAACCTCGATGAGCTGGTTCAGGTGTGTTTCGTTAGAATCGGAAATGAGCTCTGCAGGAATGTAAATCTGCAGGACACAGTAAATTAATGAAATTCAAGTCTTGCATTGGTTATGCTCCAAAATTGGGTTACCAGGAAACTTTTTTTAGTTGATCACCTGCAAAGCTAAAGGGGTGGTCACACTGTTTTGCTCCATTTACTACCATTCCTACACCAGCTCATGTGAAGAATTTGTATTCCGCTTAGTATGAAAGTTCAAGTTTGCTGAAATAAGACCTGCGAATTCAAATGATGTGACCAATAAGCAACTGTTAGTGTCTCTCTGTCTAGATTAAGGAGCTTTACACACAACCTTATCAGAGATAAATAGAATAGGTTTGATGGCCTGTGATGTTATATATTTCATATAGACTTGATTTGGGTGTGTGCAGTGGTCATTTACATATAGCCAAAAACAAATTTCCCAACAACAAAATTGTGGCCAGTGAAAATGCTGAATGGCTAGTAACTAACTTCGGAAAACCACTAGCCATAGTGGCTGGTGAGCAAAAAATGTAATGTCAAGCCCTGGTAGTGATGTATGAGGCAATGCTCACAGAGAAGTCACTTTCAAACCAAGCAGCTTTCTGCTGGTCTGCATAACATGAACATGAACAAAATCAGCACTGGGAACTTTTTTGGCCCTCATGTGAAACTCCAGACCAAAATGACTGGATTTCACCCACAAAATTTTGACCAGACCTGCGGAAACGGAGAATGATGGAAAATGTTTCTTCATGCAACAGCATTTTTGACAAGCTTAATTGCTTAAATCACACTTATACCTTACTTATGACCAAGAATCAATATAAAAATCCAGGCCTAAAGATCTATAGATTCTCTGCAATTACATCAACAATTACAGCATTCATTGGGGCTCTTTCAAGGTTTCTCTTTTCACGTTGGTGACACGAAGACATTTTTCCCTCATTAACATATGCCTTGCTTGGTTACATTCTTTACAGTTTTAAACTGAAATATATGCCCCATCAACTCCACCTGCTCGCTTGTACACAAACTGGACCAAACATGGCAGTTTGTGGGCAAATGAGTCACAAAATACACAAAAGCCTCAATCAGTGAGTGACTCACTCAAACTATTCATGCTCCACTGGGAAGATTATCTACTTCCTGCTGATCTCAGGCCTGCACAGTGGCAGAACAGGAAGCCATGTGTCCATGCGCTGTTCTGACCTCTCGGTTCTTGTTTTGAGAATGTTTCAGAATACATATGAATATGTGAGGATGAATCTTTAATTAGGGGAACATTTAGTCCCGATGAGATTATTTTAAAGTGCTAAAGTTCAAAGTGTTTTACTTCAAAATCCTTCCCCTATTGTGCCTCTTTAATAAACTGTTTGTATTTTTTTTTAAATGTTAAATTTCCCAGAATTTAGAACTTGAAGTATAATATTTTAACATAACATAGTATTTATTAAACCACCTGACTATCAGTTTCTGAAGTTGTGGTTTAAGTAATTCCAGCTGCGTGAAATATCTCAACAGTGGTGTTAATTAACAGGGCTAGGATGCTAGCAGGCTGTGCGGTTTAGATTTATGAAGGTATGACGGGAGTCCGACACTAAAGAGAAGGAACGGCCCTCGGGGGTCTTCGGGTATTGGGTGGGGCAGCTGTCCTGCACCTGTGGGTTGGGCCCCTAAATTTGAGGCCCATCTTCCCACACGCTAAAGCTAAAACGTGCAGTGGAGCAGCTGTTTAGCAGCTTATTGTTAAAGCAAACAATAATTTACTTACAATTGGTCAATAGCACCAGAAGTTTCCGCTTTCTCTTGTTTTGTAGAGTTTATAGGACTAGCGGCATGGCAAAAAAAGCTCTCAACCATGCAAATCTCAAATGACTGAGACTTTAAATAAATATGAAGGCTGCATGTTTCAAAGTAGCAACGCAGCGCTGTTGTGCGTTCTGAAGGCTCATGGTTTGCAATCAGCGAAAACTGTGCAATACATACCAAGCCTTTCTAGGTGTTTATATTGCAATATGCTGTAGATGGTTGTAAGAGTGCATATTTTATCTCCCTCATGTTGTAGAATTAGCAGCCGGCATTAGTAAAGCATAGACATTTCAAAAAAAGAGACCCAGTCTTGTTTATAATTAAAAGTCGCACATTATGCATAAAGTTTTTTACTGATTATTATTGGTATTTTGGTTGGAATTTTATTGGTGTTTTAAACTGTATCTGGCATTTAATTCAACATAAACTCTTAGCTATTAAAAAACAGCTTCTCTCTGGGACACCCATCACAGGAAGGAAAGACTAAGAACAATTATTAACATATAGGGCCCTATTTGAACGATCTGAGCGCATGGTCTGAAGCTCATGGCGCAGGTGTACTTGGGGCATGTCCGAATCCACTTTTGCTAGTTTAACGACGGAAAAAACGGTCGGCGCGCCCGGCGCATGGTCCAAAAGGGTTAAACCTAGTCTCTCAATGAGTCATGGGTGTGTTTTGGGTGTAATGTGCAATAAACCAATCAGAGTCTCTCATCTCCAATTCCCTTTAAAAGCCACTTGCGCTCGCACCATGGCGGATTCGCTATTTACATGGCGGAGGAATCCTTTTATTATTAATATTTAAACGTGTGTACCCTGTGTGTGTAATAAGTGTAAACGCGCTGTGCACCGCCTATAGGTGCATATTACTATAGTGCCCTTTAAATAACCTGCATTGCGCCGGGCGTATGATAGGGCCTATTATATTCATTGTACAGATTGTACTAGTATCGCCACAATAATCTGTTAATTACAGTCATTACAATCTTGTTGTCTGTTTATGGTACAGTTCTTTTGTTTCTTCCTTTGTAAATACAACAAAGTCTATTAACATAATTCATTAAATTAAAATCCATTACCAAAAATATTACGACCCGGACAAGCCCCCCAATTTGTACTTTTCCCTACTCAGTCTAAGGTTGAAAGACAGGGTTTATAGTTTTCCAGAAATTAGTTTCTGAGCTGGTTTGGAAAAATAAAGCAGAGATTAGGAGGCACAGGGGGAGCTGACGCTCGGGTCTCACGCGGCCATGTTTGTGTACGAGCCACATGCTGTTTGCAGAGGAAACACACACACACACACACATCTCAAAGAAACAATGGCTTGGTGGTGGATTAGAGGTGACGCACAGGCTGAAACAACACTAACACACACTCACGGTAGCCAGATGGACACAACACCTCTAAGCGGAGTTTCCCGCTCTTCCTGTTAACGTGCTAGCTGTGGAAAACACACACACACAGTGATCGAATCTCTCTCGGTGGAGATTTAAACTCATGACCACATCTAAAGAGGGGCAATCCAGCACACTTCTGGGATTATTTTCAGGAGGCTTTAAGACACTGTCCGCTGCAATGAGCACATGTCTGTGATGGGGCAGAGCACCTGGTAGCCCACAAATTGCCTCAATGCATTCAAGTATGAAAAAATTATATTTAATATAATATAATATAATATAATAATTTGTATAACATTGCTATTTTAATATTTGACATAACATTTAAAATATTAAGTATATTTTTAAATCATTCGCATCTTCGCATTTAGTGGAGCAGAGAATAATTCAACAGCTTACTTTAAACATCCCAGGAAATCTAAATGAACATTTAATTTATAATCCTTTGAAATTCCAAGAAAATGGAGCAAGAATATTGATGACTCATGTTGAACCACAGATTTTGTCCAATCAGATGCTCTCTAAAAAGAGAATGTTCCTCCCACTAATACCACCTGCAACTGACTAGAACTTGGCTGCAACGTAACTAAAACCTATTAATTATTAAAAGAAAATCTAGGATGGTCTGTTTGATATGTCCCACCCCAACTTCCTGTTTGAAAAGATAACAAACTCTACCCAGATCCACCTCGTCTGATCTTCTAATTATAGAGCAGGCAGTGGCAGAGCACCTTTCACCCGCATATGTGTTCGGCGTCCAGCAAGAAAACTCTAGGAATGTGAGTCTGTCTGTAGCCATAGTGATTTCAACACACTCCAGACGGAGCTGGCACACACACACACACACACACACACACACACACACACTTAAGAAAACAACCTGTGTTGGATATCTATAAGATTTTAATTCACCTAACTTGTACGTCAATAATTTTATCAAATATGTTTTTTTTGAACGATTATTCTGCATATTAATATGCGTATACTGTTCTAAAGTGAAATATTATAAGTGAAATATTATTACAATTTAAAACAACTGTTTTCTATGTTAATACACTGCCATTCAACAGTTTTTGATCGTTTTTAGAAGTCTCTTTTGCTCACCAAGGCTGCATTTATTTTATAAAAAAAAAAATACCCCTCAAAAAAATCCTAATATTGTGGAATATTAAAATGTTAAATAATTGTTTTCTATTTGAATATATTTTAAAATGTAATTTATTCCTGTGATCAAAGCTGAATATTCAGCATCATTACTCCAGTCTTCAGTGTCACATGATCCTTCAGAAATCATTCTAATATGATGATTTGATGATCAAGAAACATTTATGATTATTATCAATGTTGAAAACAGTTGTGTAAAACATTCTTTTTAGGATTCTTTGATGAACAGAGTAATGTTTAGGGTTAGGGTTCAGGTTAGCAGAATAAGTTGACATGTAGTTGCAAAAGTTACTTATAATTATTAGAACATCTAAAGTGGACCATTGAAAAAAAGTGTTACCAAGTAGTAATTTTTTACTGATTGTTTGAACATTTTGTGCAAAAGTGGAATCGAGGATCAAGAGTTTCTCTTTTCCACAAAACCCTTAAAAGTATCTCAAAGGTCATTTCATCCAAACGGTCGTAATATAACAGGCTGGACTGTAACTGTGTTTGCGTCTGGACTAAGTCAGTGACATCCTCCCCATTCAAAAGTGGCCCGTCCGCAGGGTGACAGCAGCCCAGCATGGCTCTGGGACCCTCTCCACCCAGCTGTGCTAATTGAAAACAGGAACAAAAGAAAAAGATCCACTTTCCCAATTACTCTGAGCTCGGGTTACTGGGGAATTCCTGCACATCCAGCACAAAGGCGACTCCACCTCAGAAAAGAAAAGAAATCGGTGACGGAGGGCCTGTCCAAAAGACGGATCGCCAGAGGTCAGATTTAGATGGCGGGGACTGTTGAAGGACACCAGCTGGATATTGTGGAATCAGAAGTATTCAATTGAATGTGAAAATGTGAGGGAGGGGTGCGCAGGAAATGGAATGCGCTACTAATTATAGTCATCCAGATTACGGCCGCCAGTACGCGGAATAATGCTGAGCTCTGACATCTTCTGTGGAAATGGGGCAAGTCGTGGCTTGTGTTTGCAGGTCTGGTCAGCAGTGAGGACAGTGTGACGTCAAACAGCCACTCTCAAATGGCTACAAGTAGTTCAACTAGTCAACAAGCTACTTGTAAAATAAGTTTCTACACTACAAGCTAATAGAAAGTTGATGAATATTATATGCAGAAAAAACTACAGTTATTAACTGCAAGCTTTACTTTGCAATCTAAGCAGTAGTTATCTATTACACATTTATTACATGCTACACGGACATTAAATATTATTTGGTCTTCCACTCGACAAAACAAAAATAGGTTACACATTATTTTAAGGTGTCCTTGTTACAGTGTAATTATACATTTAAGTACTGAGTAATATTACTTACCTACATGTACTTACTATTAGGATAGGGTGGGATTAGGGTTTGTGGATAGTTGCATGTAATTATGCATAATTTAAAGTTTTACTATAATAAGTACAGTAAATGTAATGTTTAACACTGTTAAATAAAGTGTT
Organism: Rhinogobio ventralis; assembly: GCA_039654625.1. NCBI lineage: Eukaryota > Metazoa > Chordata > Actinopteri > Cypriniformes > Gobionidae > Rhinogobio > Rhinogobio ventralis. Next base: position 24,132,388 of record CM077217.1, on the reverse strand, counting down.
ACCAAAATTCACGATTGGCCTGGCGACTGGCCAAGCAGAATCAAGTTTTACAGACAGCTATATAATAAGATAATTAATAAAGAATTACTAAAAATAGGGCACTAAATATATTTGCGGAGAGTGAGGGGGCAATATCTTCATAAATACTATCAGATTTTATTTCTTTTTTACAAACAGAGCAGTATTTATTTGCAATAAAATTGTGAGGGTATTAGCCAATGTTTTTATAGTTTTGCATTTTTAAATTTGTTTTGTTTTTATTAGTTTCATTAATGAGTTTGGTAGGTTTTATTTTGTGAACACGTTTTTATAGATTTAATTTCAGTTTTAGTTTTAGTACAGTTAAGCAGAATTGACAGAACACTTCCTGAGTGCAGACCAAAGATAGACATTTTGATGTAATCTTAGTGACACAAATGCAGAGACAAAAGCTTAAAGGTACTGTGGATTTTTAAATTATTTTATAATGTTTCCTGAGGTGTACTTATATTGTTAGTATGATTTTTACATCATAAAATGTCATAATTTAGAAATCCTGATTTCAGCCCTCTGGCTTGAATGCTCTGTTTGAAGGGGCGTGCCTGCTGTGAGACTTCAGCGTAAACGCCCACTGCTGTGATTGGCTGCTGTGAGACTTCAGCGTAAACGCCCACTGCTGTGATTGGCTGCTGTGAGACTTCAGCGTAAACGCCCACTGCTGTGATTGGCTGCTGTGAGACTTCAGCGTAAACGCCCACTGCTGTGATTGGCTGCTGTGAGACTTCAGCGTAAACGCCCACTGCTGTGATTGGCTGCTGTGAGACTTCAGCGTAAACGGCCACTGCTGTGATTGGCTGCTGTGAGACTTCAGCGTAAACGCCCACTGCTGTGATTGGCTGCTGTGAGACTTCAGCGTAAACGCCCACTGCTGTGATTGGCTGCTGTGAGACTTCAGCGTAAACGCCCACTGCTGTGATTGGCTGCTGTGAGACTTCAGCGTAAACGCCCACTGCTGTGATTGGCTGACATCTTTGCATTTGAAATGTGTATTACATGTGGAACCCCTCTCGAATACTTTTACTAAGTTTTTTTTACTATTACAGCTGTCGAGATTAACGAATCGTGAAAGTGTTGATTATAGCATTATTTTTAGATCTTTTCCCATCATGAAAGGCAGCAGTGATGAGCATTGAGTAGACAGACTGTTTATTGCGTGAATGCAGTGATCTCATCATTGCAACGCGATTTTTCTCACAAAATGCTTTCACCACAACTAACAGCGAACACAATATCGATATGAATACAGTAAGAGCTTCGTTGTGCAGCATAACAGCGTCAGTCATTATAACGGCAGTTTGGGCAAGTGTGCAGATATACTCGCGATGTGTGATTGACAGCTCCGAACATTATAAAGAGATCGCTCTCTGTAGTTTAATCGCAATTTAAATAACAGATTTGTTTCATGCTACTAAGAGAAACAATGTGAAGTTGATCGTTTAGTCACTGGCTTGATTCACTGATGCATAAACAGTATTAAACGATTTAGAAAGAAAGTCTGTGTGAACTTGAATAATTAACTACACATCAGAAATCACTGATCACAGATCAGGCATTAATGAACACTGTTACTTACTGTTTGTGGCGGTGCTGTCGAATCCATATCGTAAAAGTCTGTTTGTAAAGCCTGGGCTGACACTGCCACTGAATTAAATGTAAAAAATAAACTGAATCCATTTTCTCCAAATTCTCTGGGCGGGCAAAGCAGAGAAAGGGGAGGTAACCTTTCCCCGTATGACAACATATAGGGAAGATTCCAGATTGGCCCATCTGAGCTTTCATTTTCTCAAAGGTAGAGCAGGATACCCAAGGCTTGGTTTATACCTATCACCATTTCTAGCCACTGGGGGACCATAGGCAGGCTAGGGGAACTCATATTAATGTTAAAAAACCTCATAAAGTGAAATTTTCATGTCATTGGACCTTTAAAGTCTGCGTGAACTGGAAGTTGCAACCGACTTTTCTTCAAACTGTAAATCCTAATGCTCAAAATAATTAATTGATTTGAGTAGGTAAACTTAAATTAAACACATGAGGTAAATCAAATGAACTTTTATGAGTATTTAGAACTTTCTTTTTCAAGTTCACAATACTCAAATTTTAAGTAATCTGAATGGTGAACCAATTCAAGCCTTTTGTACTCCTTACATCTACATCTTACATCTAAGATGCACTCCGATTGAGGGTTCCTCAGTGTTCACTACTCCCTGTTGAAGTTCACTTCACTAGTCAAAATGCGTTTAATCGAAGACATACAAGCACAAACAAATCTTCATGCCTATTATAAACTGTAAACCAGAAAGTTGGCAAAACTCAAAAAAATTGGGGCAATCAGTTGCCTCAATTTTTTTAAGTTAAGAAATTAAGAACTGGCAGTCATGTATCATGTAATCTCAATTTTTTTGTAGTGGAAACTTGACTAGCTTTAACTAGCCAATTTAATAAATGCCACATTGCTAATTGATTACACAATGCTTTGGTAGCATTAGCATAGCACTTGCTAAATGAGGGCAGCAATATAATACATTTAACATAAATCTGCTCTCAAACTAAGCTCATGCCAACATAAAACAACAACATAACAGAAACACTTCTAAACTAGCATAACAAAACATTAATCACTACTAAATATTCCACTTAACATTAATCTGGCAAAAACATAATATAACACTTAATTTTGGCATTTACTGTCCCTTTCAAGTGTCATGGCAAAGCATGCTGGGAAATAGAAATCCCAGCCCAGTTTCAGTTAAATTTAAGTTTGTCTAAATTAAAAATAAAAGAAAGTCCCATATACTTATAAAAGTTCATTTGACTGAACTAATTTGTTTCATTTGAGTTGGCTCTACTCAAACCAATTAATTATTTTGAGCATTAGGATTTACAGTGGGAGTTTAAAGTTTTATTTAAATATACCTGTGCATTAGGGGTGTAAGGAAATCTTGTGCCACGAGATCTCACGAGACTAAACTGCGACGAGATTTCTCGTCGAGGTGAAAAGCTGTCTCGTGTCATATTGTCATGACCTGGTCATGACGGAGTGTAAGGGCCAACGCTACGTTTACATTAAACCTCCACTGTAGTTTTGCTTTTAACAGAAATAAAAATTTAATTTAGGTGGATAACAGTCGCTTCAATTCCATCAGCTCATCCAACACGAGTCGTACATAGTGCGCAGCACTGATCACGTGACGAGAAGACATTGAGCGTGTGTTATGAGGGTGTGTTACATGTTAGCAAAGCGCTCTCATTGAGCGCGTTACGAGTTTGTGTTACATGTTAGTGGACTGGACTGTGGCGGAGGATTCGTTGCGCAGCAGAAGCGTCAGACCTAAATTTTAAAATCGCGAAAGTGAAAGTAAACAAGATCATGCATTCAAGCGCGATTTCAATACGTTACCGCTGTTTGAAAGCGGCTCCCTGAGGAACGCGAATATCTCCCAATATAAAAGCTATCTCGTTGTAACCATCTGTTAGCGCTGTATCATGCTTGAAGAAAAATGTGGTCTCTATTTGCACTTTGAATATTGAGTACTTTGATTATGGTATTATGGTTATTGTTTGCACTTAATATCTATGATCAATTTGTGGGAAGGAGTTCAGTTAGGGGGTCAAAAGAAGCTCGTGTGCAGTTCTAAGGTCTGAAGAGACAATCATACATGAAAGAAGCCAGTCAGTTGAGTTTTTGGCAAAACCTTTACAGTGCTTGTTGTCTTTTACTGCATATGACAATTCATACTCAGAAAGTAGAACTGAAATGACATTCATTACAAGATGATGAGTTAAAACATTTCAAATGCACCTGCAAACAAATGTATTTTATCACTCAGGATTTCTTAAAAATACTATGTAAAAATCTTGTCTTGTCTCGTTCTCGTGAACCCAATCTCGTGAGATAAGTGTCTCGTCACACCCCTACTGTGTATATAATACATCCATCCATGTGTATTTATATAGGCTAATATAAATGTATTATTAATATAAATCGTCATAGTTGAAAGTGCTAGACTTAATGATAAATGTAATTTGGTTATATTAGATGTGCTTTTTATCTTTTTTAACAATAATTACGATATCGTGTCTTGCTCGCTTTATACCCGCGAACAACCATGCACAATAATAACAGTGGAGCCTCAACTTATTTCACTGCATTTATTTTAGTCAAAATAAACTTGGTATTAGCTAATTTTTTAACTGTTGAAATACTTTCTTCTATCTCAGCTTTTTTGTGGTTTGAAAATGCCAAAAAGCCCACCTCGATTAGTGGTGTGAGTTTAGGGTGGGACGAGCACTTAAAGGGATAGTTCAACCAAAAAAAGAAAATTACTCCATGATTTACTCATCCTCAAGTCATCCTAGGTTTGTATGACATTCTTCTTTCAGACGAACACAATCAGAGTTATATTAAAAAATGTCCTGGCTAATCCAAGCTTTATAATGGCAGTGAATGGGAGCCCAAAATTTCAAGCCCAAAAAAGTGTAGTGTATTTTCATTTCTGGGTGAACTATTCCTTTAAGAAACTTGTTTACAAACAGTCTCTGTTTTTGCAATTCCATTAAGTGATGCTAGTGGCACAGAAATTACAATTTTATGTTAGCAGCATCAATAGATGTAGTTATTTACAACTCTAACACTGGAAACATCATAAAGTCTCAAGCGCTAACATGACCATTGGATCGAAAGGCAAGAGACAGTCCCCGATAAATAGTTGCCGTGTTTGTGTGGAAACAGACTCCAAAAATACTTATTCAGCAAGTGGAAAACTGAAGCAGTCCCGCATCAGATCTTCCTCAGCTGTTGTGAAGGACTTTGGGCGGCTTGCCGTGTTACTGGTTCGGACAACTGGCCTGTGAGTGTGGGAGTGAACGGCGGAGCAGCTGCCATTGGGTGGGCTAACTTTAGACCTGGCAGGGATTTACTGG
>CM077217.1:23839929-24122429 GCA_039654625.1 Rhinogobio ventralis | reverse complement strand
CAAACGCTTTGATTCTCTGTAGGGCTGCGCGATATATCAAAATAAAATTGTAATCGCGATATGGCCTACTGTGACAGAATGTATTAAATATTAAATGTATGCGCTACCGGTTTCAGACTGCATGCGTGTACAAGAACACACACTGCCACGCTTTATTCTGAAACCCACAGCGCACATTTTTATTTGCTGGTCAAAATAAAAGATCGATGTAAATAGTTGCGGAGCCCCCGCACATGACAAAAACAGGATGTATATCGTGGCCACGAATTAAGAATGAGTTCCCATGACTTACTAATTCGTTAGCACATGTTAATAATTCGTTCCCTCGTTTTAAGTAAATCGTGGCCACGTTGTAATAATTCATACCATTGCGCAAGTTAAAACAAAACGCGGGAGTGAAGTAGTTCAATGCTTCCACGATTTACTAAAATGGGAACAAATAAATAAAGTTGTGGGAAAGAATTCTTAATGTGTGGCCATGATTTAACTAAAGCGAGTGAGCAAACCTGTAAATCGTAGATACAATTTAGTAAAACGAGAGAACAAATTTTTAAGTCGTGGGAACGATATATATATTTTTGTCCGCATGTCTTCTCGCGCTCAGTAAACATTTGTATTATAATTTTACAGTAAAATAATATTATTTTTATTACTCGATTTTTTGTTTTATAGTACTACAATATATTTCTTATGTTTTAATTTAATAATAATATAATATAATCACAATAATAATATAATATATAATAATAACAATCACAATAAAATCACTCAAATCAAAATCACAAACTCACAATTGCGGGTTATAAAATAAGAATTGCAAGATACTCGCGTTTAATTTTTTTTCTTGCAATATACAGTTTATTTATCAGAATCAATAAATTATTTATCAGACTTTATAACTCACAATTGCAATTTTATATCTCAGAATATTGAGAAATAAAGTCAGAATGGCAAGATACTGAATAAACTTGCAAAAAGTCTGAATTCTGAGATAAAAAGTTGCAACTGCCTTTTCTATTTTTTTATTCTGTTATTCTGGAAACAAGCTTCCATAGAATGTGGCCTTTTTTCATAGAATGTTTTTTTAGATGTTCACTTTATTGTTACTGAAAGAGGTTTGATTTGGATTTTGGAAAAAGCAAACCCAAGGATTTTGCACTCAATTTTTTTTTTTTTTTGCATATCCCCCCCAAAAAATCACCCCATTCATTCAAGAATGATTAATTATTTCCTAATATAGCTATTCAAGCCATCTAGTGAAAACTCCTGTATCTTTTCATATCGCAAAATTTTGCAATGTCAGTTTTTCTTTAATTCTCTGGAGACTCACAAGCGTCTGATAAGTGTGTCCATATGCCAGCCGACAGTATCCCGGGCCTGTGTGCCGTCAGTCAACTGTGCCACATTCAATGAGGATGCAAAAAAACAAAAGAGCGATTGACACGAACCCCCGTCAGCTCATGACAGCACACAGGCGTCTTTCTCTTGTCTCAGAGTAAGTACAAATATAAAGACTGGACACATATTAGCCTAATGTCTGCTGGACAAAGCGCTCATTGTAAATAATCCTACAGGAGACATGGGAATGAACCCTGGCTCTACACACACAGACCTTTCCATTCGCTTCTGTCTCTCAATTCATGCACTTGGCTAGACTGCTGAAAAACACAATCATCTTTTCCCATTTCTATTATTTTCTGTTCTTCTTCTTTTTTTAAGTTACTACACATCATTAACAAATTAGTTACATTAGGCAAGTTACTCTTGTTCTCAAGAACATGATTTTCATTCAATGTTAAACGCTATTATTTCCGTAAGTGTATTGGATAAGTTTGAACGTTTTGATTAAAGAATAAAAAAACTAAACTTTTCTTTGGAAGAATGTACTAATGCATCATCTACAATAATATATGTATATACACTATCATTGAAAAGTCATTTATCTGATCAAAAATACAGTAAAAAAAACGTAATATTGTGAAGTATTATTACAATTTAAAGCCAAATGAGTTAAGCAAACATTGATATTGGCTTGAAAAAGCTTGAAAGTTTGAAGTAATTGTTAAAGCATAAAGTGTGAAATAGCTGAGAGAGAGGCTGAGAGAGAGAGAGAGGCTGAGAGAGAGAGAGAGAGAGAGAGAGAGAGAGAGAGAGAGAGAGAGAGAGAGAGAGAGAGAGAGAGAGAGAGAGAGAGAGAGAGAGAGAGAGAGAGAGAGAGAGAGAGAGAGAGAGAGAGAGAGAGAGAGAGAGAGAGAGAGAGAGAGACACACTATATTGCCAAAAGTTTTGGGACGCCTGCCTTTACATGCACATGAACTTTAATGACATCCCATTCTTAATCCGTAGGGCTTAATATGGAGTTAGCCAACCCTTTGCAGCTATAACAGCTTCAACTCTTCTGGGAAGGCTTTCCACAAGGTTTAGGAGTGTGTTTATGGGAATTTTTGACCATTCTTCTAGAGAAGCGTGATTGGTCACTCCAGTGAACACGGCGTGCTTTACACCACTGCATCCCACGCTTTGCATTGCACTTGGTGATGTAAGGCTTGGATGAGCTGCTCGGCCATGGAAACCCATTCCATGAAGCTCTCTACGCACTGTTCTTGAGCTAATCTGAAGGCCACACAAAGTTTGGAGGTCTGTAGCTATTGACAACAGAAAGTTGGCGACTTTTGCGCACTGTGCACCTCAGCATGTGCTATCCCCGCTCTGTGATTTTACGTGGCCTACCACTTCGTGGCTGAGTTACTGTTGTTCCCAATTGCTTCCACTTTGTTATAATACCACTAACAGTTGACCGTGGAATATTTAGTAGTGAGGAAATTTCACGAATGCACAGGTGGCAACCTATCACGGTACCACACTTGAATTCACTGAGCTCCTGAGAGTGACCCATTCTTTCAAAAATGTTTGAAGAAGTGTCTGCATGCCTAGTGCTTGATTTTATAACCTGTAGCCAGTGATTGGAACACCTGAATTCAATGATTTGGAGGGGTGTCCCAATACTTTTGGCAATATAGTGTATATATAATGTGCACTTATGTAATGGCAGGAACTGTGTGTGACAAGGTAACATATTTAGATCAACATAACGTTCCATATCATTATTAGCTTGACTGCATGCAAGAACAAACTTGCAGCACAACAGGAATTCGGCCAATCATTCTGAACTGGATTGGATTACTAACCTGGTCCCTGAAAGGCAGGTTATTACTGTATGTCTGCCACGTAATGAGTTGCTTGTTTAGAGCCGCTGCGGTGTTTTTGCACCTGAAGGCAATGTTAAAAATGCTCATTTGTAAGTGAAATTATGTGTAAAATGTGTAATATGATGTGTAAAAAAGTAATTAAATAAAAGGGGCCAAAAACAAAATCCTGTAGGAAACACTGATTCCCACAATCCCAAATGTTGCCTCATTTATAAAACACCAATGAGTGCTGCCATAGATCTTCAATTATATCCCTAGTTTTAAAGTTAATTACAATCAAATGAGCAGCAATGATGGATGGGGCTGTCAGAGCTGCGGTTACGAGACGGCACATGAGCCAAAACTGCAACAAGACACTAAGCCGTTGCAGACACCGACCGAGACATGCTTGACACCAAGCACTGTTCCAATGGTGTACTGATGTGTAGGATTATCTGGAGGACTTTGGTTGGGTTTCGCTCTGGTGTCTTTGTGCCTGAAGGATAATCTGTTCAGGCATCGGCTAAACCTCCATTGCACAGCTATGCAGCTTTACCTGTTTTACTCTCAACACCTGCTTAATCACACTCACAATGAGTAGGAGGCAGATTACATCTACAGAACAACTACACGTTCTGCGGCTCAGTCTCTGGATATTTTCATGTAGTGCATGAAATTACATGAATATTGCAGGTTAAATACAATGCTCATTAAACAGACCAAGTTTTTTTTTGACACGCCCCTCATTTTCGTTCACAAAAGACAAATCAGTGTTTTAATAATCATTTTTACAGTCGTTTAGGGTTTATGCTGCTACCTGTCATGGCAAAAAAGTAAAAAAAAACTGGAAATAACTTTACACAGAAAAGATTACGCATTTTTGTTCCCCATAATGTACATTTAATGTGTACATTTTTCTTTCATTTTTTTTGTTTTTTTTTAAAGACGACGAGGTGCAAGTAGACATTGATTTTGTCATTTAGCTGAACTATATTCCTTTTAACAATCGTCAAATTAGAATAAAAATTGGAAAAAGAAGTACACTTTAACATACTTTTAAAAATACATTCTTAAGTGCAAAGTGAATACTGTTTTTGGACACTTAATTATGTTATTTAAAAATTCCATGAAAATGTATTGCAGTTTAAAATTATATTAAATGCAATTGGTTGAACTTAAAGAGTTTTTAGGCACACTTAAGTAGGACTTAAGTAAATCTTTATATGTAATTGCATATTTACTATATTGTCTTTGAAATATGGTGAATGTACAAGTTTCAATAGAAATGACTTGATTAATTTTACTTTACCATGAATGCTTGTATGTCATGTATTTAAATACTTGTAATTTAACATTTGTAATGAAACTGCAATTATATTATATTTACTTTATAATTTTTAAATGTAGTGTTTTTTAGTATTACATTTAATCAAGTACTTGCTTTAGTAAAGTATCAAGTATGTGCTTTAGTAAGTTAGTCAACACACAATAAGTGCACTTCTTTAAAGCATGACAAAAGAATATTAAAACAATGAATTAACATGTACTTTGAAATAATGTAAAATTAAATGTTTTACTTTAAAGTACACTTTTTAAAAATGTATTTAAGTGTGTCATGAAAGTGTCTCTCTTTAAGTACACTTAAGTGGTATTTAATTTCATTAACATTATATTTTTCTAAAAAAATATACTTGAGATTTGAAGTATACCACACTTTTTCACAAGGGGTGTCTTCATATTTTGTCTCAAGTCTCTCAAGAGACACAACGACCTTGTGTAAATATGCAGAGAAAAAAACAGCTACTATTCCATTGTCATAAAGATTCTTTCATGGCTGATATGCCATAATATGTATGGCTTATACATTTTCTCAATTCCCTCGTCATTGGCAGATATGGCAAAAAGCTTTAACTTTGGACCCTGATGGCACCTGACTTGAGACCAGTTTAGAAACTTTGACGGCTGTATGTTAAATGGTCTGTCAAATTCGATTAAACTCAAAGAAAATAACCCCTGGGAACGCTCTCGCTGCTCTTTAGAATGATACAGATTCCTCGGCAGCGGCATAAAGGCATTGCTCTCCTGGAATGTGTATTCTTTGGAGGAGCCACTTGGAGCAAATTTGACTCTTTTCTCTTCTCCTCGTCACCCACCTTTCTGCTGGTGACGTGGTGAGTGGAATGCATGGCCGTCTATTGCATTGCAAAGATCAGACGCATGCCAGACCCTTCAGGAGCGCCCGCTCTGACAGACAATAAGCATCACGCTTAAGTTGTCCTTCAGTGAAGCCCCAGCAATGCATCACACGAGACGGGGTGACGCTGCTGTGAATCAGGGGCAGGCCCATGCTGATGTGGCCCACCTCCCCGGGCCCCTGATCGACTCCAAAACAAATGCGACCACACGCATTCCCCCCCTTGCTGCTGAATGAAACGGCCCTGGTAGAGGAGCGCTGAAAACAATACAACCACATAACTGAGGGAGACAAAAACTCAGTGAGAGGGAGGAGTCTGTCAACAAGTCTAGAAGGGGGCGGTGCCTCTCTCTCAGCCCTGCCCTCTCATGTGGGTGGTGTTCGGATAGAGAGACTAACACACAGAACCCATTTTCCAAAAGCAATCAGCTCATGCAGATGCTTTCTGTCAAATTTAACAGGGGCTGTGACTATAAAAGACAGAATTTCTTACAAAATGTAAACAGACTGAACACCAAAACACAAGCAACCATGGTCGTAATGACAGTCAGCATAATTTTTCATAATACAATACTTAACTTATGATTAACTTATTCATTTCCAGTAAGCAAATTATTGTTGGTGGGTTCTTACAAAGCTTTGTTAGATAAATAAGGCTCTCAGCCAACATTGCATGGTGGGGCCAATATAGCCCCGATATGTTTGTCCAAGGGTCCCATGTTGGCCCTGAATTGGCCTCAGTATGGGCCTTATAGTGGAAATGAAGCAGTCAGTCAAGTTTACATTATTAAAGTGATTTATAAAGTTTAAAAGGCATTTTGCAGAATCGCAAGTTCATGCATCCATTGGTTACATAATCATGTTTTAGCGGTTTCTACATAATTATCTGATGGTAGCCAATAGTTTTATTTTCTTCATATCATATATATGTCTAAAATACAGTTTGATCGACTTTTGAGATGTAATTTGTTTGACATGTGCGCCATGCGACCGCTGAACACAGTGCTGTTAGATTGAGGTTGGCGCCGGCCTCTTTCGGGGCTTATTGCCTTTTAATACCAAACACGTGATTTTCTTATTCATCAATTAATTTTTTCAGTAGCTGTATATTTTTACATAACGCAAAATAAAAGATAAAGTAAAATCTACATTGACTGACAAGTCTCATCCTCATTATATGTTTATGTAACTTCTGTTCTGTCACTTGCAAGATGTGATGCAGGGGAACTTTGTCATTGTTTTATTTGCAGGTTTTTAACCTATGCAGTGCTGCCACATTAAGACATCCTGTTATGCAGAAGACTTCTTGAATGTATTCAGTGTTTTTCCTTATTTAAAATAAGGTATTTTCACCAAATATCCTGTGTTGGATCTGATTTGGTAATAAAGTCATGTGATAAAATGTCTCTGTATTTTGCTTGATGAATTTATGTTTTTCTTTTTTGGGACAGTGAGAAATAAACAACTGCTACTACAATTTAAAATATTTAATTGGACCAACAAAACAACTGGCGGCGTCCATCACGCTTTATAGATCACAATCATTGTAACGTTTTTTTTCCAACAACAAAACCCACTCACTTTGGACTACCGGTAATACCGGCTACACCGACTATCGCAGCAAGCCTTTAATCTTTACATCAACAGAAGAGAGCAGTATGAACATTTTGCTAAACATCTGCTTTTGTCTTCCACCGAAGAAAGAATTAAATACTTGTATTTTTTTGTTTGTAATATAAGTTAAGTTTTGAGTGGATACTGTGAGAACTGTGATTGCATCAGATTTACAGCTGAGGGGATTTTCTACACTTATGGAAAGACACTGTCAGACAGCAGGTGTCAAAACTAACTTTTTTGGTGGTACGTAATTCTTATTTTCTTTGTTTTTCTTTTGAAATGCTCTTTGAAGTGCGTAACGTGTGTTTATTGTTTTTATTCTGCCCAGTGCCCAGAGCGTCCCTCCTGCCATTATTCCCATGAACAAAAGGAAATGAGCAGCTCCATATCCTGCAGACAGAGCCATCGCTTTCAACTGCTTATTGGAAAGGGGGTGCGGAGACGGGGGAAAACACTGGAAAATACCTCTCAGAGGGCAACAGAGCACTCAGACATAACATCCACACAGAAACAATCACGGCCAAGCGATGAATGGCTACAATAATAATTCAAAATCCTCTGAAAACTGAATTATTCCACTCAATTAAAAAAAAATACAGGTTTGAAATGGCATGAGGGTGAATAAATGATATCAAAATTGTATTTTTGGGTGAACTATCCCTTTAAGTATGAGCAATAGTAATAGTGACGCTTGCCTTTGCAAACAATACTAATGAAGAACCAGCAAACAGCTTTTAGGGCAGTACTTTAGGTCACTATCTGTAAACTGACAGAGATATGAGGGCCGTGTGCATAGAAATCTCCCATCCTCCCCTGCTAAAGGGTTACAGATGTCTTCCCAGAAGGGGATGTCTGTTGACGGTCAGCAACACTGTGTACAAGAGCCACTGAAGAGCTACAAACCTGCTTCTTTATTTAAACGTCGTAAAACACTTTGGCATCGAGCTCAGAGGAGCGGCGCTGTACACAAAGCAGTCTCTGTCAAAACATTTTCAGCCTCTATCTGGCATTAAATGCAAACTAAAATGCATCTGGATGATCGACTGATCTGTGCAGAAGAGCCTAGTTAAGTTAGTCACTTTCTTTGCTCTCTTGCCAGGCGTATTAATGAAATCAAAGCCCTGACTGCAGAAATACACTCTTATTTGCTTGATAAGACCATCCATGGAGAGAATCAGCATCTGAAGAGGTTCTTTGTTTTCAAATGTTTAAAGTGATGGCATCAGGGCGTAAGTTATGTCTCGGCATCACAAAAAAAGGTAAATAAGCCTCTTCGCCCTGAACGTGTTGACACATTAACAAAATTTTGTAGGCAAGAAAAGGTCTATTGTCAATAGTGTAGAGAAATATGAAGCACAACTCACACGTAATTCGCTTTTAAACCAAGAAGTTTTCTTTTGGTCAATGCGGCGAACCTGCGCGACCAACTTGAACTTATTGCGAAATCTGCACGGGGAAATATTTTGCCTTCACATGAAATTCCTGACTGCATGGATTTCTATTGAAATGACTGGGTTTTGCTCGAGAAAATTCGCTGAACAATGGTAAATGTTTGCACCTTATGGTTTAGAAAAACTCTACGTAAGAACTAGGACTGGGTATTGACACGCATTTCACGATTCGATTCGATTTCAAATCACAAGCTTGTGATATGGCAAATTTTCTCAAGGAAAAAAATCTCAACTAATGCTGTAAACTATACATGTTGCTACTACATTGCTATAACATTGAAGGTTAAAATTAACTGATTTGTATACAAACACTTAAAATACACTCAAGGAAGTTTTTATAATACTAACTTTACAATTGCAATTATATTTCTACTCCGATTCGTTTTTTGAAATATAAACATTCAAATGGTGGCTGCAACTTGACTGATTTGTTTAAACATGTATTAAATATTGAAGAACATTAAATTATATTGAATATGTAATATGGTGCATATATGTTTAGCAAAATGCTCCTCTCAAGAGTTAATTTTTCTAGCTGACTAATGAGTTTATGGTCACTAAATAGGGTTTTTCTGAGGTAAATGTGACGTTCCATGACATTGTTTACAAGCATGAGACATGATACAGATTTCAGTACATTGTATCTTTAACCATCCCTTCAGATGCTCATTCAGGTTTATTTTGCGCTGTAACTGGTATTAAATCAAATGAGATGATCAGTTCACGTCATTTGCTTCTCTTGAACGGAGGCGCTACTGTGATCTGTCACGCCACATTATAGAGCGCCAAAACGGTTTATTATTTTCATTTCGTAATAAAAATGACCGAATTTGAAATCTGAGACTTTGTTTTTTTATATCAAAAGTAACAAAGCACAAAGATTATTGTGATTTATTGGATGGGAGGCTCGCTACAATGTTCTGTTCATTCATGAACTGAAAACAGGATAGACTAATCGATTCTTGGAATTTAAGAATCGATATTGGTTCATAAAAATGAGAACTGATTAAAATCAAGAAATCTATGTTTTTTACCCAGCCCTAGTAAGAACAGAGGCGTGAATGCTTGATGTAAATAGTTCCTGTGCATTCTTGCACCACCAAATAGCGGCTTCATTAAACGTATAAAAACGTCTACATTTTACTTTTACTTGCTCAGGTAGATTCTCCTCAAGCGGTTGCTCCACAATGACAGTAGTTGACCTTTTTGTGGACACTAACGTCCACAATAGTGTCGTAGTGTCATTGAAAATGCGGTTTGATTTTCGCATGTAATTTGCCTGTTCAGACCAAATGTGAAATAAACGGCAGATGGGCTACATGAAAATCTCATTCTGACAGTAGGTGGCGCTAATAGAAAGGCAGACATACAGAGGGCAGCACTGTGCAAATTTCCATTTCTCATTACTTTGATTGACTACAACTGTTCACACCGAAACAAACATTTGCACGCTGTCAATGTGACAGATTTTTTAAAGACAGGTGTTCTAATCTTTTTTCCACCACAAAAAAAATTGGCCAACCAATAAGTTGTCACATGCCCATGGTCGCTGCTGTTGAATAAAATTTTGACTTCTTGTGCTCAGAAACTATTTTGCTAAGCTACAGTGAATAGCAGAGAAAGAATTTGAAACTTATTCTCTTGATTCTGTACTCTTGCAATTGGTGTTGTTCGATAAAAACACCATAGAGAATACAAAAATCTCAACGACTCTTTGACTTCCTGTCTTCTCCGTGACAAGCAGGTGTCAGAAGAGGAAAGTTGTGCAGTGTTTGGTTTGATTGGGTAATTTTCTAAGCGCCACCTACTGTCAGAGTGTGAACTTGCATCTTCAGTCAGTTTGTTATTTTTTATGCATTTGTCTGAACAGAAAAATTGCATGCAACAAAAAAAAAAATCTGACTGAATTTTCATACCAAACTTTTGCATTGGTCTGATTAGGCCTTGACACCTCGTCATTATGCGTTCGTGTCGGTCTACACAGGTGCTCAAATTAAAATGTTTCGCACCTCATTTTCACACCAAACATTATCCTTGGTGTGAGCAGGCCTTCAGAACGTGCAGAAACACACAGGAGACTGTGTACTCTCTCTTTAAACAGTCAGTAAAAATCAGGCTTTAAACAAAGGCAGAAGAACACAGTCCAGTCCTGAGGACCATAAATAACAGATGCTTTTTATGTATGGATATGTGTGAGTGCAGAAGCCGTCACCTCTGAAAGCCCCCCATCAGCTGCTGCCGTGTGTGAAGCGCAGCTCTCGTGTTATTGTAGACGTCAATGAGCTTACTGAGCACTTCATAACACTGGCCTTTGTCTGAAAACACCACAATACCACTGACTGTTTCAATGGAGCACCATGTGTTTGACTTACTAAGTACAAATAAAACTAGTTTGTAAAGTCTCTTTTACCTTCATTTATTTTTAGCAGTTCTTCCCATCTCTACAAAGACGCTGGTGTTCAGCGCTCCCCACACACCATTTCATTCAAGTTTAATAGCTTTTATACAGTTTATATCGGCGAGTCACGCAAGGCCCTGAAGTGTTTCGGAAAAAAATCATGGCTACAAAGAGACTTTTGTCTTTTGATGGCAGCTATCGGCAGAGAAGAAAGGGCCAGCCAGATGCGGTCCAGCCAACCAGCATTGGACGACTAGATCTTCATGCCTTTCCAATTCACGCGCCGGACAGGAAGTCCCTCCGGCCTCAAGTGCAGAGCCTCCCGTGCCACGAGAGTCCAGCATCTTCTCTCAACTTCCAGAGCAGACAGAGAACGATCTTGACTGCGTCCGTCCCGACAAACACATCTGTTATTTCTGCAGCACAGATCGGAGCAGGCCTGGGATTCCTTCATTGTTGGCCCATGAAAAAGGGGGATACATTTATTGGCGTCTTTAGTAAACATTTCCTGCAGACTGGACCCAAACCTAACTCTGCTAACAGCGTTTTAAAATGTAATGCTACCAAATAAAAAGTTGAGATTCAGACGTTACTTCTCTTTGACATAGCACATCTGGCCTTTAATAACAGTTGAGTGGGATTTTGTTTAATAAACCTCCAGTTGCTACAGCAGAAGCGTTTAGTTTACAGAATGAGTTGGATCGAGTGAAATGTTCCTCTCTCTCTTCCAAAGCGACTGTTACACATCACACCCACAACTGCTCTGAGTTTATTTACCACAATATCAGTGTCATCACTGCCAGCCAGACATCAAACGCTAGTCAAACAACTAATCATTACCTCAGCATGCTAACTGAGTCTATCTGTGTTGTTCTGTTACTGGCCATTTTTGTTTATATTGGTGAATCTCACGAAACCTGTCAGGAACATGGTCAGATTTCACTCCAAAAACAAAACTAATATAATATATATAAATTACATTTTGGGTGAAGACAATAGCTATGTTTGCATTAAAAGTTGTGAATTTGGCTTATGAACAAAATTAAAATATCGCATTAAACATTTACAAATAAAGCAGCGTTTCCATCCCATGTGTTCAAGAGAACAAAATCGTCACTTCCTTAAAAATTTGTGCGAAATATCTGTAATAAAAATGGATGTTGCTGCAATCTGGCTCTTGAGTTGCGTCTCAGAGAGATCAGATCAGAGAGATTGCGCGAGAGATCACAGGCGAAACGCAATAAACGCCGTCATGTTCTCTTGCATTCGGATGCTGGTGTTTGGGAACGCAATCATGCGAGATGCTTCTGGGGGAATTAAACTGAATCATTCTGATGACAGACTTCGACTCAGGCGTTTAAGAACCACCAAACCAACATTTGAGATGCTGTGATGCGATTGGTCCACTGGTTAGTCCAGTTATCCAATCACAGCCTCGCTGAGGCAAAGTCACCTGAGGTTTCTGTTGAGCATCGATAGATTTATTTGGTACATGTGTTTCCATTGTAGTTTATGGGCATTGTCTTCTTATCAATTTCCATAATTTAGTGCATAAGTTTACCGAATTTATGCGCATCTTGGTTTTTCCATCCAGCGGTTTTTATGCAATATCCCAAAATGTGCATAAAAATAGGACCCTATTTTAAGTCCAATGAGATGTTTTTTTTTTGCATTGGGATCTTATTTTCATGAAAACACATGACGGTGATGATAATTTTGAGGGAAAAATATCTTATTTAAATTGTAAAGTATATACATCCTGGTAGTTATTATTGCCTTTCTGCTGACTTTGAAAACAAAACAAATCCAGTAAAAACATTGTATAATAATGGGAATAATGTGCGTAATTGAAAACCATTTTACAATGTAAAAAAATAAATGGTAAAAAACTGTATTTACTGGTAAGTAATCCTAAAAAAGGCTTAAAGGCACAATATGTAATTTTCGCCACTAGAGGTCGCTTATTCAAAACAAAGGCGTAGTTTGATGACGCCTTGATTTCACGGAATCATGGGAGTTGTTGTCTTTACCTCTACAGCCGGTGGAAAAGAATCCGACAGGACTCGGGCAGAAGTCATATTCATGGATGAGCTAATGTATTAAAGATTTATTAACGTTACTGTAGTATGAAGCAGAGCAGGGCCGAGTGCTGTGGGAGCGAAACGAGGCCGCTGGAGCGATTGCTAATGAGAGAAGCGCGAAAGCAGTGAAGCTTTTATTATGCCACAGTCGCCACTTCTTCCGCTCATGTGTATGTGGGGTAACGCAGCAATGTTTTATCATATTAGATACATTTGAGTGTGTTGAAAGTTATGTTATAATGCTAATCTGTGCGTTCGCTCGGTGGCTACTATGAGACACTTCACACTGCAGTGAGCTAGATCGATATTAGGCATGGTAAAACATGGTACTTGCGGTAAATCAAGAAAACCAGATTTAAACAATAAGACTGTACGTGTTGAGCTAAATAACAAAGATTTGTTTTCTGTTCATGAATGTATTCAAACCTGTCTAATAAAACACATCATATATTAAAGCGTCTTTGGTGAAATCGAGGGTAACGCGGTACACAAGTCAACAAAATATATAACACTGTTCTAGTGGTTTTTGGATATTTTGAAGATATGCAAAAATCGTACATATTGTGCCTTTAATTTTCTATATGAAAAATATAATTTCTTCTCTTTTGTTTTGCGGTGATGTGTGATGCAGGCAAAGAAAGCAAGTATTAAAAAAAGATGTGAGCTGGCAGCAATAAAAAATTCACAGCTTATCTTCAACATAATGGAGAAAAGGGCCACCAAAAAGCCTGAAGGGAAGACATTCTCGTGCTTTACGTGGCATCAAAAGGAAGCATAATTACAGACTGCCTTTGCATGAAGAATGAACTATAAACACTTAAATTCTTTCGCCTCACTTCACTTTAGATCAAAGCTGCCTTGGTGTATTTGTACCAGAGCAATAACGATAAAAAATAAACCTCCAGCTGAAAGATTCTGGAGGGCGATCCTGTAAAATGAAGTTGGGCAACAATTCTAGTAGCACAGATTTTGCATCTTTTCCATGCACATGTATATTGTATGGGTGTAACGATACCCTCATGTCACGATTTGATACATAACTCACAATACGATATTATTGCGACACATCAAGACATGGTAAAAGGTTAACAAAAAATGTGCTGTTGATTAAAATGCTAAATTTGCTGTTATATTGGGGGTGGAAATGAATCGGCTTGGACTTGATGTTGGAAACCCAATGCACAGGACAATGGTGACACCAGAATAAAAATATTCATGATTCTGAAGCTGAAGCTGAAAAGACAGAATTATTTTAGACGAAAATATGTTTGCACTGTCACTGACTAGATACGAAAACAATGATTTTTAGAAAAAAGTAAGACCGTCAGTGGGACGTAAGCAGGTGGTATAAAAGCATACATATGAGATTGTACGGATTTCATACGAATTAGCCACCAATTCAGCAAAACGTTCAATAGTTACAAGATTTTGTTGCACAAATGTGCTTCTCTTTGCTATCAATCAACTCTGCACTGAGACGTTCAAGCTGTAGCGTCTTGAATTGCAAGTCGCAACAAAGATATCCAGAAAGATGTTTAAGCAGAAAGAGGGGGGTCATGTGGCGCTGGAAAGAGATACGTGTGCCCTAATAGTGGGGGTGAACAAGAACGAACAGCTGCAACAATCCAAAGAAGAAAAAGACAAGTCATATCGGTCTCTCCCAGCAGCCACTGCACTGACAACAATATTCACTTCCTGAGCCTCAACAAAACAAACCATTGTGTTTTCTTCTGCGTACTGCCTTCAGATAACAAACAGATTATCTGTGAAGCTGGCAGGAAGAGATGAGGTAGAATTATTGACATTCAGAGAGGTGATCATTACTGACAGGTTGGTTTTGCTTTTCCTGACTGTTTAATTGCAGGGCGGTGTGAAGCTTGCGTCTGCTGCTCTGTTGGTGGCGGAGGTGTCTGTCCGCTGAATGTGTGCAAGCCCTGACACGCTTTCTTATGATTTTCACACGAGAGTTTCAGGTGAAAGACGGAGGGAAACTTAGACGAGAAGAGCTGCAGTCAGACTGTGCTAGTAAAGCCCAAAACTATCTAAAGTGACCCTGCAATGATCAAAATTAATACATGATCAAGGCATCATGAATCCGTGAAGTTATGGAACCGCATTTATAAGTATTTTCTGATAAAAGAACACGGAAATTCATATATAGAGCATTTATTTACAATCCCAGTCAAAAGTTTGGAATAATTCAAATGTGTTAATGTTTTTGAAAGAAGTCTCTTCTGCTTACCAAAGCTGCATTTATCTGATGAAAAACAGTAATAATGTGAAATATTATTTAAAAAATAGCTTCAGTCAAGTCAAGTCAACTTTATTTATATAGCGCTTTTTACAATGCAGATTGTTTCAAAGCAGCTTCACAGTGTTAAACAGGAAAATAATGCAACAGAATTTGATTCGGCTGTACAGCCGCTCTGGAGAAAACGGAGATGTCATCTAGCTCATTTCAATTATCATATATATTCAAGTAATGTAGTTGACATAGTTCATTTAGTTTAGTAATTACATTTATTTGGATATTTATTTGAAAATTTAGTGTCCCCAACTGAGCAAGCCAAGCCAAAGGCGACAGTGGCAAGGAACCAAAACTCCATCAGTGTCGCACGATCCTTCAGAAATCATTCTAATATGATGATTTTGCATATGAATAATATGATGCTTAATATTTTTATGGAAACTGTGATACGTTTATCCCAGGATTGTGTGAGGAATAGAAAGTTCAAAAGGACAGCATTTATTTGAAATACATTTTTATAGCATTAGCTAATAATAAATTTAGCATTGATATATTTTATAATAATATTTATACAGTATTTAGCCCAGTGTTTGTTTCATATGTTAGGCTGGTAATTTTTGGTGCGTTTACAAAATTGTCAATTTTCCTTCTCGGCATATGTCATATTATTTTGGGCCTACATATAGTTCTTGTTGTTGACGCTTCACCACATGGTTTCCAGTGTAAAATCTGTGTCCTAAGACAAAAGCAATAGAGAAGCACTGATTTAACAGCCGTGTTTATCCACAAACAGGACACACTACAACACAGAGACTTGCTAGTTGGAAGAGAGAGGTGACCAACTAATTGTTTTAACATGTAGGTGAGAACTAATGTTGATCCCTGATGAGATTTAGACACCTTAAAGCGATTTAATCTCAACGTGTTTGTCATCTGAACACAATCAGCGAGGCGAGGGGTGTGATCCTGGGGGGCGAGACTGAGTTAATCTCAGTCAGCGAGCCCACAGTCGACGTCCCACCGAGGTGATCACAACCCTGGTGACTAATCATCCCTACTGGATCAGATAAGAACAGTGTCCCCAGGGCCACAGAAGAATAGCCGCCTCATTCCTGAAGAGACGCAAGTCAAAACACACATTTACATTGAGACACACTGAGATATGCTAAACACATCCTTATCAAGGTGAGAAAGAGCCTTGATCATAGGCTCCTTGTGTGAAGCATGTGTTGCACATGACAGTAAGCAGGACCGGGTGTTTTTGTCTTTCTGATCCACGCCCAGATACCGTTTTGTGTGTTTCCGGCCCACGCCTTTAGCATTAGTCTGCTCACAGGTCAAAATGAAAGCTAAACCTGACTGCAGAGATTTCATCAGTGTGAACGCCGTGCACTGATTCGGATCAGAAACCGGTTTAGAGATCACAAGCTCTTGTGGACATCTTGCCCTTTAAAAAACATGGTGTTGAATCATCATCAAAAAATGTTAACTATAAAAAATTCAGGGTTGTTTTAACCCATGTTTGGGTCAAATGTGGACAACCCCAACAATTTAATTTAATTTAAATTAAACCAACAAACCGTTGGGTTTAAAAATGTATTTAAAAATGTAAACAAACGGTTGGGTTTGTCCAACCGTTGGGTTTAAAAATTAATAAAAAAATTAAACCAACCGTTGGGTTTAATAAATAATTTAAACATTTAAACCAACGTTTGGGTTTGTCTATATTTTGACACAAACATGGGTTGAAACAACCCAGCATTTTTATTTATTTAGTCATAAAAGTAAAATAAAGCACTTTTATAAATAAACCAAGTAAATAAAGTACCAAATTAAGGTAGCGAGAAAGTAATTAGTCAGTAGGTATATATTACAGTAACTGATTTATGGGTCAGTTAATGTAAACTGTGTGCTGGAATGTAGTGAGCCATGAATAATTGATATAGCACTTACTTGAGAAAGTACTTCTGTCCGTTGGGGGTGTAGGCCATCTCCCAGCCCGGGGGTAAAGGCAGCTCCTCGGCCACATCGAAGGACTGGTGTCGGATGTGAGAGTGATGGCGAGCGGGGTTCGGGGCGCCCAGCGCGCCCGCGGGCAGCTGCAGCGACGCCGGGGACGAGTGCGAGCGGACGTGCTGCACCTGGAGCCGCGGCGGGTGACTGCCCGAGTCCGTGCTGGACTGCCGAGAGTGAGAGCCCGAGTCCGGCTCCTTAAAAAACGACTCGGGCAGATGTTTGTTCCTCC
The DNA here is from genome assembly GCA_039654625.1 of Rhinogobio ventralis. Classification (NCBI taxonomy): domain Eukaryota; kingdom Metazoa; phylum Chordata; class Actinopteri; order Cypriniformes; family Gobionidae; genus Rhinogobio; species Rhinogobio ventralis. The sequence continues at coordinate 24,105,007 of CM077217.1, read as the reverse complement.
AGGAGCTGGGCTTTGGGTTCATGACGGAGTTGAAAAGAGCCTCCAGGTCCGTGTCAAGGTCTTGGGCGACATGGATCACCTGCTGGCCCGGTAACGGCTGGAGAGGGTTACCGCTCATTGTGTCAAACAATAACAAACAAGCCTCAGTCAAAATATTCGATTAAAAATGGCCTATGAAAATCCTGAAAACTGAAGGAACTTCTTTGGTTAGGCCTGTTTTTTTCTTTCTTTCTTTGGTAAAAGTAGTTTCGGCCGACTTGAAAAGCTTTTAAAAGTCTTTTAAAAAGTTGTCATAAAGCTAAAACAGTGTATGTCATGTTGTCCCGCATTGAGAGTTTTCAGAGATATTCCTCCTGCGCTCCGTAACTTCCCTGCGTCCGCTGACGGAGTTTCTGTCCCGATGGAAAGTTTGTAAACTCAAGCTTTTTCTCTCTCGCTCTCCGCGCGGCTCCAGTGTCAGCTCATGAATATTCAGTGACTGCGCCTCATGAATATTTAATTAACCAGTCACATACAGTCCCGTTCATAAAGCAACAATGGACTATCTATGGATTATGAAATTAGCAACTCCACATATAAACTTTATTTTCGTGTTGCTGCAATGATAGGCATACTCGAATCCAACTTTTTTTGAACAAAAACGTAAGAAGAATTTGAAACAATTATCTAAACATTTTATCTGTTAAATTAGTTTAAAATCTCCATTTGCTGCTGTACTATGCTATATTAAAAAGCTTAATATATTTATTAATATTATATGTTAAATATTATTGATACGTTTTTAATAAAATTTTAAACAACACACTGAACATAAATAATACATACATTTATAATAAATTTGACTTCTTATGCTTTTATTATGCAGAAACTTGTTAGTTCAAAGCAATTTAAAATATAACAAAAAACACCTAATATTTGTATCCAGAATTCCCAAATTATATACTAATGTAATGTATTAAATAATGTAATGTGTAAGTTATTTAATCTATTAAATAATTTGTGTTAATTTACACGTGAAGCCTTTGTTCGTTTTTTAATGGGTGAAGTGATAATGAATAACTTAATTAATTTAATTAAAAATAAATATTAGATAAAAAATAGATATTTTGCCTTGGCAACTAACAAAACTGAAATAAAAATAAAACACATAAAAATCTAATAAAAATGACAAAAGAACAAAAATGAATAAAACATAAAACAAGTATAAAAAAAGTTTTGACTGAGACTAAATGAAAACTAAAAACCAAAGAGGTAACACTTTACACTAAGGTTGTATTAGTTAACATGAACTATGAACAATGCCTGTAGCTTTACTGTTTTTGTAAGGTTATCTGTATATATTTACATTAGTTTACGTAGCAGTTGACTCACACTAAGGATGAACATTTCTAACTCACCATCTCACTCTAAAGGTAAAAATGCTATTGTGTACTTTATCAACATTATTTATACATTATATATACCTGATGTGTTACAAATATTTGTAGACTCTTTATTAACATGACTTGCCAATGTTAACACATCAGGTAATGTTGAAATAGTGTACACTTGATAATACGGTTCTCAAAAACCATTAATACATGCTTTGTTGAATGTAAGTAATGATAGTAAAGTGCGTACAAACATGAACAACCTATCAGTTGATGTTCAGATGGTTTCCACTTTAGAATAATGTTTACCAACAGCCCAAAATCAATGGCTTATTATTAAATAATGTTGATAAGGTACACAACAGCATTTTTACCTTTAGAGTAAGATGGTGAGTTAGAAATGTTCAGCCTTAGTATGAGTCAACTGCTATGTAAACTAATGTAAATATATACAGATAACCTTACAAAAACAGTAAAGCTACAGGCAGTGTTCATAGTTCATGTTAACTAATGTTAACTAATACAACCTTAGTGTAAAGTGTTACCATAAAAGCTATTAATAAAACATAAAAATAAAAAAATAAAAAAATATGTATATTACTAAATACTATAATAAAACTAACAAAAATAACACTGTAATAAAATTAACACTGATTTGATGTTGACCAGAAAAAAGTTTAAGTTTATTGAACTAATTCATTTAGCAATAATTTATTATTGTAATTATACTGGCTAATAATAATAATTTTTAAGAAATAGCATTTTCACATGTATTAAATAATGTAATAATAACTAATGTCGAGTTATTTAATGTATTAAATCATTTGTGTTATAATAATAATACTTTTATTTTCTTTAAAGAGACGCAAAGACACTTTACAGCATAAAGAGGTAAATCAGTAATAAACAAAGCAATACAAAAGCACAAACATACATTTATTCCACAAAAAAATCTGTAAAAGCTTTTCAAAACAAATACGTTTTAATCTGCGTTTTAAACTAAAATATAATCCAACTATAGTGAATATTCCATTATTTCAGCGCAGAACTACTGAAAACTACCCTCTCACAAAAATAATTTATATTATAGCTTTTCAGAAGTGATATTCTCGCTTGGCCAGCCTCTAGAAAAATCATATTTTTACAGCTTGCTGTATTTACGCTGTGGAGTCACATGGGTCCTGATGAGGGATGTTGTCATCTGCAGACTGCAGGCTAAAAAAATGTGAGGTTAAATGTGTTGTGAAGCCATTCATCAGCTCAGTGGACAGTCAGACAGTCACATCTCATAATCTCTGTACGAGATGCACATGTTCATGTGTGGATTCATATCACTCATGTGGAGTTCAATGATTCATATAATTACAAGTCATTGTGACTTATGAGGAAGACTGCAGTATTTCAGTGTCAGTGTTTCACTCAAAGTGCATCTGTGATGAGGAACAGTTGGTATCCGCAGGACTCAAGCTAATGTTAGGCCTGATCTCTGCCCAACCTGAGTTCAGACTTCCTTCCGTGGGAAACACACCTGTCACGAGCAGACCGAGCCTCCACACGCAACAAAACTACATTTAAAGAGGCTATATGTAAGAATGTTAATCTGTTGATCGCTTTTTTATTGCCAACAGCTTGTAACGAAACTTAAGAAACAGGACCTTTCCTAGTTTGTCTATGAAAGCCTGATTTTTATGTGAAGTACTTAAAGGGTGTGTTTATAATGGTGTAAATGAACTAACCTCATCTGTCGACATGACGGCTGCATCTGAAATCACATACTCTCTTGAGTAGGTATTTATTTTAAATAAGCACTTACTTTGTGTGCACTAAAAAAGCACGTTCTATATAGTATGAATGTAATCTGGACGCACTACTGAATATTCACCATGAATATTCAGTAGTGGCTTGCTCAGTGTGGGGACACTAAATTTTCAAATAAATATCCAAATAAATTTAATTACTAAACTAAATTAACTATATCAACTACATTACTTAAATATATATGATAATTGAAATGAGCTAGATGACATCACTGTTTTCTCCAGAGCGGCTGTACAGCCGAATCAAATTCTGTTGCACTATTTTCCTGTTTAACACTGTGAAGCTGCTTTGAAACAATCGGTATTGTAAAAAGCGCTATATAAATAAAGGTGACTTGACTTGATGTCGTTATCATGTGACCCACACTGTAAACCCCAATGCTCAAAATAATGAATTGGTTTGAGAAGAGCCAACTCAAATTAAACAAATTAGTTCAAACAAATGAACTTTCATGAGTATTTAGAACTTTCTTTTTCTTTTGAGTTCTCTAAACTGACACATTTTAATTAATCTGAATTGTTTCATTGTTTTGAGTTTTATGAACTTGTTTCTTTTAATTTAGACAAACTTAAATTTAACTGAAACTGGGCTGAGATTTATATTTCCCAGCATGCTTTGCCATGACACTCGAAAGGGAGAGTAAATGCCAAAATTAAGTGTTATATAATGTTTTTTTTGTGCATGATTAGCGTTAAGTGTGAGATTTAGTAGTGTTTGTGTTATGCTAGTTTAGAAGAGTTTCTGTTTTGTTGTTGTTGTTGTTTTTTGTAGGGTTACCATCATGTGACGAGTGGAGCATGAGCTTAGTTTGAGAACAGATGTACACTATATTGCCAAAAGTATTGGGACACCCCTCCAAATCATTGAATTCAGGTGTTTCAATCACTTCCATGGCCACAGGTGAATAAAATCAAGCACCTAGGCATGCAGACGCTTCTACAAACATTTGTGAAAGAATGGGTCGCTCTCAGGAGCTCAGTCAAGTCAACTTTATTTATATAGAGCTTTTTACAATGCCAATGGTTTCAAAGCAGCTTCAGTGTTAAACAGGAAAATAATGCAACAGAATTTGATTCGGCTGTACAGCCACTCTGGAGAAAACGGTGATGTCCTCCAGCTCATTTCAATTATCATATACACTCACCTAAAGGATTATTAGGAACACCTGTTCAATTTCTCATTAATGCAATTATCTAATCAACCAATCACATGGCAGTTGCTTCAATGCATTTAGGGGTGTGGTCCTGGTCAAGACAATCTCCTGAACTCCAAACTGAATGTCAGAATGGGAAAGAAAGGTGATTTAAGCAATTTTGAGCGTGGCATGGTTGTTGGTGCCAGACGGGCCGGTCTGAGTATTTCACAATCTGCTCAGTTACTGGGATTTTCACGCGCAACCATTTCTAGAGTTTACAAAGAATGGTGTGAAAAGGGAAAAACATCCAGTATGCGGCAGTCCTGTGGGCGAAAATACCTTGTTGATGCTAGAGGTCAGAGGAGAATGGGCCGACTGATTCAAGCTGATAGAAGAGCAACTTTGACTGAAATAACCACTCGTTACAACCGAGGTATGCAGCAAAGCATTTGTGAAGCCACAACACGCACAACCTTGAGGCGGATGGGCTACAACAGCAGAAGACCCCACCGGGTACCACTCATCTCCACTACAAATAGGAAAAAGAGGCTACAATTTGCACGAGCTCACCAAAATTGGACAGTTGAAGACTGGAAAAATGTTGCCTGGTCTGATGAGTCTCGATTTCTGTTGAGACATTCAGATGGTAGAGTCAGAATTTGGCGTAAACAGAATGAGAACATGGATCCATCATGCCTTGTTACCACTGTGCAGGCTGCTGGTGGTGGTGTAATGGTGTGGGGGATGTTTTCTTGGCACACTTTAGGCCCCTTAGTGCCAATTGAGCATCGTTTAAATGCCACGGCCTACCTGAGCATTGTTTCTGACCATGTCCATCCCTTTATGACCACCATGTACCCATCCTCTGATGGCTACTTCCAGCAGGATAATGCACCATGTCACAAAGCTCGAATCATTTCAAATTGGTTTCTTGAACATGACAATGAGTTCACTGTACTAAAATGGCCCCCACACTCACCAGATCTCAACCCAATAGAGCATCTTTGGGATGTGGTGGAACGGGAGCTTCGTGCCCTGGATGTGCATCCCACAAATCTCCATCAACTGCAAGATGCTATCCTATCAATATGGGCCAACATTTCTAAAGAATGCTTTCAGCACCTTGTTGAATCAATGCCGTTTCCCCCGGTAACCCTCATAACAAAGCAGACTCGCACTACTAAACAGCATTTAAATTTCAAACAGCCATTCAGTTTTCTGTATTCGTTTTCATGCCCTAGATATTGTTTGAATATGTTCTGATTCTTTATTGTTCAGTCACACACTTTACAATAAGGCTCCTTTATTAACATTAGTTAATTCATTAGTTAACAAACTGACAATGAAAAATACTTCTAAGGCATTTATTAATCTTAGTTAAATGTAAATTTCAACATTTAATAACACATTATTAAAATCAAAAGTTGTATCGCCTCTGGCTTGCTCAGTTGGGGACACAAAATTTTCAAATAAATATCCAAATAAATTTAATTACTAAACTAAATTATATCAACTACATTACTTGAATATATATGATAATTGAAATGAGCTGATGACATCACCGTTTTCTCCAGAGCGGCTGTACAGCCGAATCAAATTCTGTTCATTATTTTCCTGTTTAACACTGTGAAGCTGCTTTGAAACAATCTGCATTGTAAAAAGCGCTATATAAATAAAGTTGACTTGACTTGACTTGACTTGACTATTACTATATTATTTAATGGACCTGAGCTAACATTAACAGTTGTATTTTTTAACTGACGTTATCAAAGAATAATAATTTTGTAACAAATGTAGCTATTTGCTCTTTGTTAATGTTAGTTAATGCATTAACTAGTGAGACCTTATTGTAAAGTGTTACCTATTGTTCTTTATAATTATTTTGCACTTTAATCTGTTTGAAACATTTGTTTACTTTATACATTTTTGTGTATTGCTTTATTGTTTTTAAATATTCAGTTCTTTTTGTTATAAGAAATTTATTAAACCTGTTATAGTATGACAACACTTTTTTTGCAACTTATTTCAATATCGTGATAATACCGTATACCGTGATAAAAGCTTCAGCAATTAATCGCAACATGAAAATTTGATACCGTCACATGTCTAGTCACAAATAAATATTCCACGCTCAACTGTTAGTGGTATTATAACAAAGTGGAAGCAATTGGGAACAACAGCAACTCAGCCACGAAGTGATAGGCCACGTAAAATGGAGACATGGAGATACTTTTCTGGAGTGACCAATCACGCTTCTCTGTCTGGCAATCCGATGGACGAGTCTGGGTTTGGTGGTTGCCAGGAGAACGGTACTTGCCTGACTGCATTGTGCCAAGTGTAAAGTTTGGTGGAGGGTGGATTATGGTGTGGGGTTGTTTTTCAGGGGTTGGGTTTGGCCCCTTAGTTCCAGTGAAAGGAACTCTTAATGCTTCAGCATACCAAGACATTTTGGACAATTTCATGCTCCCAACTTTGTGGGAACAGTTTGGCGATGGCCCCTTCCTATTCCAACATGACTGCACACCAGTGCACAAAGCAAGGTCCATAAAGACATGGATGAGCGAGTTTGGTGTGGAGAAACTTGACTGGCCTGCACAGAGTCCTGACCTCAACCCGATAGAACACCTTTGGGATGAATTAGAGCGGAGACTGAGAGCCAGGCCTTCTCGTCCAACATCAGTGCCTGACCTCACAAATGCACTTCTAGAAGAATGGTCAAAAATTCCCATAAACACAATCCTAAACCTTGTGGAAAGCCTTCCCAGAAGAGTTGAAGCTGTTATAGCTGCAAAGGGTGGGCCAACTCCATATTAAACTCTACGGATTAAGAATGGGATGTCATTAAAGTTCATGTAAAGGCAGACGTCCCAAAACTTTTGGTAATATAGTGTATTTTAAATGTTCTATATTGCTGTCCTCATTCAGCAATGCTATGCTAATGCTACCAAAGCATTGTATAACCATTTATTAAATTGGCTAGTTAAAGCTAGTCAAGTTTCCACTACTAAAAAAATTAAATGCATTAATTAGTTTACTAAAATATGTCAAGTTCAGAGCAATTAAAATCTGCAAGTTCTGCTTAAACTTAAACTTTACATTTCTTAACTTAAAAAGTTTGAGGCTACTGATTGCCTCAATTTTTTTAATTGTGCCAACTTATTCGGGTTTACAGTGTACCAGTGTTATTTCTGTTGCTTCACTGCCATTCACAAATCCTCTCCCGTGGTCTCATGGGATAGTAAAGTGTCCATCGTATGCGCACTTCAGAATCTTTCCATAAGTAGTAGGTCATCTGTGTACTTTTTGCCCACTCTAAATTTGGACATACTTTTTTTTTGTCACATACTGTTTTTCACCTACTATATAGTAGGGAAGTATGTGATTTCAGATGCAGCCGATGTTGTTGAACCGTTCAGTCTCTGTTTTGGCCGAGGCTCGTTTTGGTCACTATGGAGTGTGTGCATGAGCACGAGCAGTAAGTTGCTGCTGCAGTTCACTTAACAGCCACCGGTGTCGCTAAAAACAAGGGTTTCTGAATTCTACATGTAGCCCCTTTAAACATTTATGCATTTATATACAATTTCCATTCATTTGGATTACATAGTTTTACCATAAACTAATACACTTAATGTGATACATAAATGAAACAGTATTTCTGTAATATTACTAATAAATTTAATGTGTTTTATATACACAGTAACCCGGTTTATATATTTATTTATCAATAAATCAAATGTATGTACCTACAAAGTACATAATTATATTGGTTATTTTAATAAATTACACGTTTTATAAAACTTTTTTCAAAACTTTATTTGAACATGTACATGATAAAATGTTCATAAAAGCAACAATGGACTATCTATGGATTATGAAACTCCACAAATAAATGTTTTAAATTTTCTTGTTGCTGCAATGATAGGCCTACTCGAAAACAACTTTTTTTTAGCAAAAAAATCTGACACAATTATCTAAACATTTAATTGTAATCCATTAAATTAGTTTAAAATTTCAATTTGCTGCTGTACATTATATTAAAAATTTTAATTTATTAATATTGTATGTTAACTATTATTAATACATTTTTAATAAAATTTTAAACAATACACTGGAAACAAATAATTCATACATTTATAATAAATTTGACTTATGCATTTAATCATAAACTTTAAAAACTTTAACTTAAGCAATTTAAAACATTACAAAAAACACCCTGATATTTTTATCCAGAATTCCCAAACGTAGTAATGTAATGTAATAAATAATGTAATATATTTAATGTATAAGTTATTTAATCTATTAAATAATTTGTGTTACTGTATTAAATTACATGTGTAGCCTTTGTTTGTTTTTTAATGAGTGAAGTGATACTAAAACTCAAATAAAATTAAATATAAATATTAGATAAAAAATTAAAATTTTGTCTTGGCAACTAACAAACATAAAATTGTATTTTACTATTTTGTATTTCCGTATTTTACTGAAATAAAAATGTAAAATATAGTGTACATAAAAATCTAATAAAAATGACAAAAGAACAAAAATGTATAAAACATACTAAAATAAGTATGAAAACTGAAAATAAATTAAAACTAAAACAATCTAATTTATGCATTTACAAAGTAATAAATTATACATTTTATAAAACTTTTTTCAAAACTTTATTTGAACATGTTATGTTGTAAACTCAATCAACAATTTTAGTTCATTTTAAATCCGGACCTCACTGTTAATGTTTTGTGTATTTAATGTATTTTAATGTTTAAATAAAAAGTGCATAGTGCTGCTAATTTTATTTGTTTGTTGGTTTTAAATATAAAACTTGTAGAAATGAATTCAATGTGTGTATCGGTACTTTTTGAACATTTCCAGCACATTTGAACAATACCATGACAACCGTGACTGATAATTTATAATCGGGATATGAAATGTTCATACCGCTTCATCTCCAGTTGACGAATTATGACAGTGTTTACCTTTTGGTGTTTATATCATTCCTGCGAACTCTGGGATTACCAGGGTAACCGCTATATTTCTGCTGTTCTTAACATGTATAATTTTAAGACTAATTAAATACATTTTAAGATAAATTACTGATATTTAAAAAAAAAAACTGAAATCTATAGATTTGTTAACATTTAATTGTTTTAAAAGTTCCTTCACATGAACTCAATTTACTCAATGATAATTGTGCATTCACTTATTGTGCATTAATAATTTGTCTTTATAATTTATCAATTTTGTAATGTAATAACTTGGTCCACCTTTTGTTTTCTATCTGCCATAGGGACAATTTTCTATCCACCACACACACCATAGAAAAAAAAAAAAGCAAATAAAAAAAGAACAAAAGTGCATACAATTATTACATAAATCTCAAAATATAAGCTCATTTAAAATGTTAAATACTATATAGTAAATAAATAATACTAAAATAACACTAATTCCATGTTAACTAGAAAAAATTACAGTTTATTGAACTAAATAAATTACTAATTTGTTATTGTTATTATGTTTTCTCATTATATAATAACAGATGTTGGACTAGATGTTTTAATAAACATAATTCAAGGCAGGCACTGGGCACTGGTAGAGAACATACATCCTCTGCAGCACGTCATAAAAGAAACTCAGAACAGCTGCATTGCATTATGGGATGTGAACTTGCATGCGCTGCACTCGTGTCTTTGTAAGACTGTTAAAGTTACACCACAACCTCTTTGTAAAGCCAACTAGAGCATAAGGGAGTGGATGACTTCACTAACTTGAAGATTAAAAGTTAGCAATTAACACATTAATCATTATCCTGACACAAGGAAACAGTTTCCCTGAAATTCAACAAAATGACTCATGATCATCATAACTGACTAAAGAAAGAAAGTTTGCTTCAGGCACTTTTTTCAGTAAACCTGATACATGTTTTTGAAATCAACATGAAATCAAAATGGACAATTCTTGTTTTTTTATGGAATATTGCAGTGTTTATTATAAATGATTTCTCTGTGCACTTCATTATTGTTTTAAATTCATGTTACTCATAATCTTGAATCAGAATAACTTCCCCTCCCTCTTGCAGCAACATCTCTTCTCTTCTCTGATGACGAGGGCATTTGCTCTTGTTCCAGAAGCCGTTTCACTCGGATATACGGCACAATAGAGAAGAAAAGACCAGTGCAACTTCCGTTTCATGCTGACTTGATAGGACGAATCGGATCATACATGCTAAATGTGATGGATTATGTTTTTTATTACAGGAACTGATGAAAAACAACTAAAAACACATCCATGAATACAGTTCAAATGTTAACAGTGCAATGCGCAGAGCAGTTTAATGGTCATCTTGTTCTTATTACCAGGCCCACACTGAGTCTGCGAGCATTCACAGGTAAGAGTGACAGACTTTATTCAGATTCAGCTTGATGATTACACTACATTGTGGACACTTAAGAAAAAGTGCAATAACTGATCAATATGACATTCAGTAAAATTGGTCCGAAATGTGCATATATTGCTGGGAACTTAAACCCCAAGCCCAAAAATACCCTTCAGTTCCATGTGCACACTTATAAAGCAAAGGCATCCGTTAATACTTATGGCACAAATTAAACTATCACATTTGCATTGATTCTTCTCTAAGAAACAACTGGAGCATCACTGGTTTAAAGGGTTAATTCACTCAGAAATGAAAATTCGTCCATTTACTCGCCCTCATGTCGTTCCAAATCTGTAAGACTGTCGTTCATCTTCAGAGCACAAATAAAGATGTTTTTAATGAAATCTGAGAGATTTCTGTCCCTCCATTCATTGAAAGTCTGTTCACCCAAAAATCTGACGCTTCATAAAAAGATCACAAAACGAATCCATATGAATTGAGCGGTTTAGTCAAAATTTTCTGAAGAGACACGATCGCTTTATATGATGAACAGATTTAATTTAGGCTTTTATACACATATAAACATTGATCAGCACATAGACAGTACATAGAGCACATCAGATATGGTAAACAGAAGCTCAAGCATGAGAACCAATGAGGTTCATTCTCGTATGTCACACGGCATGTTTGAGCTTCAGCAAGAACCAATGAGGTTCATTCTTGTGTGTCAAGCATATATGGTTGAGCTTCAGTTTATGAATGTTTAAATGTGAATACAATTTAAAATTCAATCTGTTCATCTTATGAAGTGATCGTGTCTCTTCAGAAGACTTGGATTATATGGATTTGATTCATATGGATTCATTTTACGATGTCTCAGATTTCATAAAAAAATATCTTAATTTGTGTTACAAACATGAACGAAAGTCTTACGGGTTTGAAACGACATAAGGGTGAGTAATTAATGAGTGAACTAACCCTTTAAAGCAGATGCTCCAGTTGTTTCTTAGAGAAGAATCAATGCAAATCTCTCATATCAAACATAGTAGAGGAATCTGTTGTTGCTATCTTCATCAGAATGAAACAAACAAACCCTTTGTTGGTCAGTGTGTCTGTGAGGACGCGGCTCTATTTGATGTTGCGGAGGATGCGGCGGCAGTGGTTGCTCTTGAGCTCGGAGAGCGCTCGCTCCAGCTCTTGGATGAGGTGCTGGAGCGTGGCGGGATCCGTCTGCAGGACGCGGGCGCTGTGTCTCGCTCCGTCCTCCAGGTGCAGCTTCAGGGTCACGGTGGGTTTCACCTGATGGCGAAGCGCTCGACTGGCCAACTGCAAGCAGAACAAACACGCACACACCCTTCTATTAGGATACGGTTTTTGATCATGTGCATGATTTTTTATGCCTTGCAAACTTTAATATTTAGGGTCAGATTTACTAACAGCTTGCTCCAGTTCAAACCCTCTTTTGGCATTGAAAACTCTGTCAGGATTTACTAAAGACACGCAGTAATAAATTAGCGCTAGAAAGGTGTGGACAGGGTTCTTTTTGAGTATAGGAGAGTATTTAAATTAATCAAGCAAGGTGATTTACTAAGGTTTATGCTCGTCAGTTTACTGGTGTTTACGCCATTATTTACCGCCCAAAAAAAGCACGTCTTAAACCAGATGCTAACTGGTAGCTGGTTAGTCATTATAGAAATAATCCGGCTGCATCTGTGTGCTTTAATTATTAGTGTTTCATTATTATAGATTTACTAAACAGGGCAAATTAGCGTTTCATAAAAGCGGCGATGGGAGTGGAAAGTTCTGCGCGTGATCTACTGACGACATGCAGAACTTTCCACGCCCACCAGCGCTTTTATGAAACGCTAATTTGCCCTGTTTAGTAAATCTGGCCCTTGGTTTTCTATGACATTTGGTTGCTAATTCTGTTTGTAATATCTGTAAACTTGTCAGCTAGGTAAAATGACCTCCTAGATGGTTTTTGAAAATTCTACCAAAAAAAAGAGATTACTGCTGTCTTGGTGCTTACTGTATCATAATGGCTGTATAATTTTCAGCTATTATTGCAAAATTCCTTTGCATATAAAGTTTTTTTTATTTTTTTTAAATGTGTGAATGTATAATTAGGACTTTAAAAAAAACATTTTAAAGTAAATAATGAATGTAAAAATAATAAATTTTAAAATTAGGAATTTAAAATGATCAATTTGAGTATAAAATTATACATTTAAATTTACAAAAATTACACTCCCCTAAAGGATTATTAGGAACACCTGTTCAATTTCTCATTAATGCAATTATCGCATTTAGGGGTATGGTCCTGGTCAAGACAATCTCCTGAACTCCAAACTGAATGTCAGAATGGGAAAGAAAGGTGATTTAAGCAATTTTGAGCGTGGCATGGTTGTTGGTGCCAGACGGGCCAGTCTGAGTATTTCACAATCTGCTCAGTTACTGGGATTTTCACGCACAACCATTTCTAGAGTTTACAAAGAATGGTGTGAAAAGGGAAAAACATCCAGTATGCGGCAGTCCTGTGGGCGAAAATGCCTTGTTGATGCTAGAGGTCAGAGGAGAATGGGCCGACTGATTCAAGCTGATAGAAGAGCAACTTTGACTGAAATAACCACTCGTTACAACCGAGGTATGCAGCAAAGCATTTGTGAAGCCACAACACGCACAACCTTGAGGCGGATGGGCTACAACAGCAGAAGACCCCACCGGGTACCACTCATCTCCACTACAAATAGGAAAAAGAGTCTACAATTTCTACGAGCTCACCAAAATTGGACAGTTGAAGACTGGAAAAATGTTGCCTGGTCTGATGAGTCTCGATTTCTGTTGAGACATTCAGATGGTAGAGTCAGAATTTGGCGTAAACAGAATGAGAACATGGATCCATCATGCCTTGTTACCACTGTGCAGGCTGGTGGTGGTGGTGTAATGGTGTGGGGGATGTTTTCTTGGCACACTTTAGGCCCCTTAGAGCCAATTGGGCATCGTTTAAATGCCACGGCCTACCTGAGCATTGTTTCTGACCATGTCCATCCCTTTATGACCACTATGTACCCATCCTCTGATGGCTACTTCCAGCAGGATAATGCACCATGTCACAAAGCTCGAATCATTTCAAATTGGTTTCTTGAACATGACAATGAGTTCACTGTACTAAAATGGCCCCCACAGTCACCAGATCTCAACCCAATAGAGCATCTTTGGGATGTGGTGGAACGGGAGCTTCGTGCCCTGGATGTGCATCCCACAAATCTCCATCAACTGCAAGATGCTATCCTATCAATATGGGCCAACATTTCTAAAGAATGCTTTCAGCACCTTGTTGAATCAATGCCACGTAGAATTAAGTCAGTTCTGAAGGCGAAAGGGGGTCAAACACAGTATTAGTATGGTGTTCCTAATAATCCTTTAAGTGAGTGTATTTAAAAAAAATTGTGTTTGTGTTTTGTCAGAGGACTAGTACAACTATTTATTAATAATTTGGTTTTATTTTTATATTGTCAGTTTACATTTTAATATTCAACTTTGCTGTGTGCATGTCTACTTTATTACTTTTTAAATATTTCTATTAAGCTAGATTTTTTATTTCAGTTGTAGTCATTTTAGTACTTCAACTTTATTTCAAGTAGTTTTTCATCTAATATTATATTTCACTTTATTCAAATTAACCAAAGGCACAATATGTAAGATTTTTTTGATTAAAATATCCTAAAACCACTAGAACAATGTTATATATTTTGTTGACTTGTGTGCTTACATTATCCCAAATGTTTCCAAGAATGTTTAAATCGATTTATTTTGTAGAAACCATGGAAACACCAAAGATGCTTTAATATATGATGTGTTTTATTAGACAGGTGAGCAACTGTTTGGATCATTCATCGACAGAAAACTAATCTTTGTTATACAGCTCACAGTTAGTCTTATTGTTTAAATCTGGTTTTCTTGATTTACCGCGAGTACCATGTTTTACCATGCCTAACATCGATCCAGCTCACTGCAGTGTGGGGACACAAAATTTTCAAATAAATATCCAAATAAATTTAATTACTAAACTAAATTAACTATGTCTACTACATTACTTGAATATATATGATAAATGAAATGAGCTGATGACATCACCGTTTTCTCCAGAGCGGCTGTACAGCCAATTCAAATTCGGTTGCATTATTTTCCTGTTTAACACTGTGAAGCTGCTTTGAAACAATCTGCATTGTAAAAAGCGCTATATAAATAAAGTTGACTTGAAGTGTCTCATAGTAGCCACCGAGCGAACACACAGATTAGCATTATAACATAACTTTCAACACACTCAAATGTGTGTAATATGATAAAAAAAAGCTCTGCGTTACCCCACATACACATGAGCGGAAAAAGCGGAAGTGTTCGACTGCAGCAGAATAAAAGCTCTGCGAAATCAGGACGGCATCAAGCTACGCCTTTGTATTGAATAAGCGACTCTAGCGGCGGGAAATTACATATTGTGGCTTTAACAGCTGATGTTTGTAATCAGATTTGATGTGTTTTGATCGTCTGTCACACCTGAACATCGAGCCTCCACTCCAGGTTGTGGTAATGGGGGAGGCTGGGGGCGAGTTTGCCGAGAATCTGCCGAATCTCCTTCCTGTTCTCCAGATACAGCTGGAGAAGAAGTTGATTGAGCTCCTCTGAGAATCCCAACACCAGCACGGAGTCCTGGAAATCCACCTCCGAAATCTGCAAGATTACACATGGAAATGTGTTTGTTATCGTACAATAGTCCCGTTATCAGTCATAGCGTGTTTGAGGAGGTAGAGACGCACCATGAGTTTGGAGCTCTCGGTGAGGAGGTACATCAACCCCTCCACGCCGTGCTGAACGCTCTCCGCTGGCACATTCAGCTTCCCTATGACAGCATTCAACAGATCAGCTCATCATCAACACAGTACAGTAACACTACACAACTTCACTCACGTGCCGCTCCCTCGTAGATTTTAGGGTTTGAGCCCTTCTTCAGAAACTCCACAGCAATTCGGCCAAATTCTCCAACAACTGGCAAACATAAAATCACAATGAAGATCAAATATGATGCTATTATTATATTATTGGAAATAAAGAGAGTGTAAAACTAATAAATTGTATGTTAAAACGAAGAAGAAATATTTATGATTCATGCTGTATAAACGCAAAATATCACATAACACAGACTATAAAGTATTGGCTTGAGATCTGATAAATATGTGTAATATTGTAAACTAAATATACTGGAAATATTAAACAATATTTGTGTTCTCAAACTTTTGAACCCTTCTGTAACTCACAAAAGACATAACGTTATAATCTTACATGAAGGACAGATAAGCAGATACTACATAAACATAAACACAAGTAAATATTATGTGATTTCATGCTGTTTTTGTATCACTTACCCGCATTATCCACATCTGATAAGAAACCTAAATGCTCCTTGTGTTCCTCGGATAAAACTAACAGCATTTTCTGACGCTTTTAAAATATCATCCCCCAAAAAATAAAGCATCAGGTTATATTTGTAAATGATTGTTGTTTAGTGCAGCTTCTCCTGTCACATGATCAGCTGTGTGCACCTCAACACAGTCCGAGTGAAACAAACGAGCAGAGCAACAGTTCCACAGCACTCACTTTAACCAGTGCTGCGTCCCAATTCCCAATTCGCCTACTTATACTACGACCTAAAAGTATATGTACTCTTTTTGTGAAGAAAAAGTACATACTTTTGAGTGTGTAGCAGAAGAGTATGCAAGCTTTGGGACATACTACTTCGTCATCTTGTTGCTTAGTTACGTGCACCCCTTTACCGTTTAAACTGCCCTGTCAACCATCGTCACAGTTAAAACCCTCCACATTCAATTTCATTTCCTACCGTATCGGAGAGAAATGTCGTTAGTAGCATGTTGATCTGCCATTTGTTGGTCTTTAATGCAGACTCTCCTCATGTGTTTGCAATTGAAATATAATGATGCATTTAAAAGTTAATGGCCAAGCGTATCATTACAAAAGTTCACAATGCTGTTGCAGGTGAAATATAATGTTGATAACATTGAATAAATATCTTTTAGTCAGGTTAAATACTGATAATTGGTCACTCAAACCCTTTATCTAAACCTCTCTACTTAACCGTTTGACTCGCACATCCGTCATGTTTGCAGTTTTTTAACACTTTTTATTTACATTTGTAGTTCTAATCGAATCCTCGTCCAACTCGCAATGGTTTGTGGGCAATATCAGCCGTTAGAGTGTGCGTCGATCTGCACTTCGAATTCTGACCGGAAATAGTAGACCATCCGGGTATCTTTGGGATACTCTTTTCAACATACTACGATTTGTGACATACTAATTCTATTTTTGAATACTATTTAGGACGGATAGTATGTGAATTGGGACACACCGTCGGTTGTTGAATCATAATTTAACCTCCTAAGACCCAGCAAAAGTCTTAAAAATTTTATCTTTTTTTCATGTCATTACATTGTTTAAAGCATAAGAAACAAAAAGGGAAAAAAGTTTCGAAAAATTATATTTTATTCATATGTTATGCTATGTCCTCCTATGTGGACACCGGGGATCGGTTGTTTAAAAAAAAAAAAAAAGACATGCAATTACATGTAGCCTATAGGCAAAACCAATTAGATTTTTTATATTCACCAATCAATTTTCAGGTTCCAGGATTTTTTTTAGACCAAACTTTGTTTAAAGATGATTTTCAACTATGTTATGAAAGATATAACGGAATGGATTGATATACCATTTTACTTTATGCAACATGTGGGTAAAATAGCCATACATTGGGTTTCCCATTCAATGCAATGCATCTATTCACTGGATCTAATGTGTTCGTGGAGCAACATGTAATGAAAAAAGAAGTGTAATAATAGTTGGCAACATTTTCATAATAATATCTACTATTTCATAGGAACATTGATATGTAATTTCTTTCCCTATTCACTTGTTGTGTCTCCCAGAATGCCTGATAAACATGATTTAAGTCCCGGTGTCTCTACAGTCGACATGTATGAAATCAATGCCCTGTGCCATAACAGAAAGTCATATTTTGAACATATATAACATTTTCCTGAGATGTTGATTTATAACAAACTATTTGAAAAATTAGTCAGATTTAAATGATAATTACAAAATATTATCATATTTAGGTGTTACATTTGATCCTGGTGAAACCTCAAAACAAATGGTATCTCTGAAAAGTCCCGAATGTGCTCTACAGGACATCCAAACCTAAAACTGTGAGGTGTCAGAGATATTCACTAAAATATAATGTCCTCGTATGAGGACAGTGGCACCCAGGAGGTTATACATATGTACATCAAAAATAAGTAATGCATAATAATATTTGTTAAAATACACCAAAATGACACAATAACAACATTAAAATTCTATTTCTATTCATACTGTTTATTTTAATTCATTTTTGTACATCACAGTTCATGATGGATGTGTCACATGACAGTTCCTGTAGTCAAATTCCTGTAGGGCATTTCTAAAAAATAAATAGAACTGACAAATAATAAATAAATGAGAGAGAGAAAAAAGTTGAAATATGAATATAATATGGGTGTATAATTTTGGCAATGAAAAGGAAGCTGTAATGAGTCCCTACAACTTCCTGACTATTAGTATTTTATATAGCTCTGTGCTTTAATGAAATGGTTCCTAAATAATAAAATATTCTGGACACAAATTTACATTATTTACATGTTTACTAGTTTGTGAACAGTTTCATGTCATAGCAGTGACAATGACTGGAATGCTGTGTTGACCAGTCAGCATCCAACATCCGAGCTATCCATTTTATAATGTGGCGAAATCAAATTCTGGACAGCTAAAGAGACAAATTTAGTCTTTAAAGAGACAAAATCTTATCCTTCGAACCACCAGCGGTCCGTTGTGATGATGTAATAGGTGGGTGTGGCTCTGAGGCTCCGCCTTCTTTGAGGTGGAAACCTTCTTCGGCTCATTTCATCCGCTCAGTCCGTCGAGGTCAGACACGAGTAAAAACATGAACACTGGAGAGCCGCTTTATTGTAGAAAATGAATTTGTAATTCTAATTGAAAGCGACACCAACACTGTGTTTTATGTTTAATACTGTAAAGATGCTGCTTTAAAGCAATCTATTGAATAAAGTGCATAAACGTGACTTGACTGTAGTGCTGAATTGCAGAGCTGGTGCAAACATATCCACATCTCTATGAGCAGAGCTTTCTGAACTGCTGTTTTCTCACCGCTGTCATTTTTGTTGTGTGTTTATTTTGTTATTGTGAGGAAAGCGCGAAGCACATATTTAGATATTCATCTAAATTAAGGTGACCAGACGGACGTTTGGGGGACAGTCCCAGTTTTTGGTGTTCTGTCCCCGACTGGAGCTGTCCCCGGAAATGTCCCCGTTTTACAGCTCGTTCAAAACAACCCGCAGATATATTGCAAAAAAAGCGCCCAACCAACATACAGCAGCTGCTGGTTATAGGAGCAATCGTGTAGTTATTATTTTCAGAAGATGGCGCTGTGAGATACGCTGACTCTACTTGGTCGCGCGCGCCGCTACTACTTCATGAAGAATGTAGCCGATAGCAGAGCGCCATTATCGTCAAATATCAAAATCGCGTTATCGCTTTCAAAATAGTAACATCCTAACTATTCATGTTAAATTAAAGTAATACTGTTTGTATGTGCTTTATGACAGAGCCTCAACAGGGTGCGGGATTGTTTTGTCCCCAAAAGTTCTGCAGTCACAAAGCAGTGATTACCATCTTAACTATAAAAAAACCTTAACAATTAACGGTACACTTGCAACAAATACATGTGCAGAATACACATATTTTCTGCTTAAAATAAGCCTAAAATGCAAAATAACAAGACTAATTAAGGATAGTAAGTGTTATTTTCAAGCACAAACATAACAAAACATTTGAAGTAAAAAATTAATTGTATTGAATTGTATTAAATCCAATCCTAATAATAGGAATTAAATAAATCCTAAAAATCAAACTAAATCATAATATTTATTATTAATGTTAATAATAATCATATAGGGAGCCCACAACAACAACAAAAAAACATTCAAAAATGTATTGTCCCTGTTTTTTAATTAAAAGGTAATAACAAATGAGATTTTGGTGATATTTTGACCACTCAAATAGGAAATGTCCCCGGTTTCCATTTCAGAAATCTGGTCACCTTAATCTAAATGCACTCTCAGCAGAGTGGACGGTGTCAGGATGTTCAATAACAGTTTAGCGCTAGTCACATATTTAAAGGGGTCCTATTATGCCTTCTTGATTTTATGAAGATCTTGATTTTGTTTTTGGGATGTACTAAAATATGTTTTCATGCTTGATTGTTCAAAAAAATTTTTTATTTTTCACATATTTTACATTATTACAGCACTTCTCTCCCCAGTCTGCCTCAAACACGACAATTTCAATGAAGCCCCTCCTTCCGAAATACGCAATGTGCTGTGATTGGTTAGCTGGCCTAGTGTGTTGTGATTGGCAGCGCTTATTCCCGCCCCTACATAAGGGCAAGTTCTTCTTTAGTCTAAATATCGAGGATGCCATCAATTTCAAACCAATTTGAGCCCAATTCAGACCCTGACAATGTTAGCGAACAACAGGACGGATTTCACAGGTCGTTTCAGAGTGGTATGTTTTTGTAATTTACTTCTACAATATAGATACGATGTTATCCACCATTTAATCGTGATATTTGTCTGAAAACGAAGGTAATACAAACAGTAATCGATCACAAAATCTTGGATAATTTTCCTAAGGGCCAGGGCCCTACAAAAGCGAGAGCTTACAAAAGCAACAGAAAACAAGCTGTTCTCCATAAAAAGTGCAGCGCACAAGATAAAAACGTTGGGGTTTTAATGTTCAGGAACTGTGTTAATAAACACTTTAACCACTCTAAGTTTGTCAGCTTTAGGAAGGTCAAACAAATGACTCTTTGACAGAGCAATAACACTGTCTTCTCTAATGCAGCTCAACCAGGGGCTCGTTCTTCGTACGCCGCTAACTCAGTTAGCTGGATTTGATTGTTGATGATATGGCATGATCTCAGATTGTTTGGTTCTTCGACGTTCATTCTGGAGTTGCTGGAGTTCTTTACTGAACCAGGGGCAATAATAATTTGAAATAATAATAATATAAAAACGTATTTGAAAATAATATTATAATGTCTATAATACTATAGACACAGCCCCTTGATTGAGAGATTTATTTGTGATGCAATAATTACTTTATAATTTTATTGGAGTCTTACACACATGATGTACAGTTGATCTAAACGCGTGCATTCATTTGAGTGGTGACAGATATTATTGGAGTGGCTTGATGCAGCTGCAGATAACTTGGTCTTGACCCTTAAAGGTGCAGTGTGTTAAGTATTTATGAGGATCTACTGACAGAAATGCAATATAATATACATAATGTTTTCAGTGGAGTTTAAAGACCTTACATAATGAACCATTATGTTTTTATTACCTTAGAATGAGCCATTTCTATCTATATACATCCCCTTACAGTGAAATCACCATTTTGCGCCGCCATGTTTCTACAGTAGCTCTAAAGGGACAAACAGCTCTACAGATCGCTAGCTACTCTCTGCTGTCTCAGACGACCACATCTTTGTCCTGTGTCGGCTACCGTAGCTTCTCTATGTGCTTCGAAAGGGAGGGGTGAGCGATGGGCAATTGCAATTCACAACCTCACCAATAGATGCCGCTAAAATTCACACACTGCACCTTTAAGAAACATTAAGTAATGCTGTCACGTAACAAATCTGCTTCAAATATAAAATTAAATGAATTGCTAATTACAACATTGAAATAAAAATGTAAAGGCTGTACAAATACTATAAAATCGTGAATATAAATAATTTATATTCACGATTTTATAGTGAAGATTTTATAGTGCACATTTAATTTATCTATTATAACTTTGATGTTGTTTTGGTCGCTTTGCTGTTTCCTTGTCCAGAAATGGGTAAAAAAAAATTTGCCAGGTGTCTTTTTTAATTACATGATGTCATTACGTTGCGGTCTTGTCGCCAGCCAATCGCTGCAGTGCTGATCACTGTTTCGAGTATCGACGCATCTGCCCTCTTCAGGGAACACAGGAACGTGCAGTAATCTCAGACAACTTAGTCCAGATATTTTAATCAAATCCGCAAATTAGCCAGAGATTATCAGTTATCATGATTAGAAGATCTGGGATCTGTCAAATCATCTCAGATGTATTAAGCGAGGTACGAAGAACGGACCCCTGGACTCGTCCCCTTTTTTGCGTATTCTGTGGGCGGGATTATTTAAATGAGTAACATTATGACTTCATAAGATCCAGAAAAACCGTGTTGTAGTCCAAACAAGTAATTTGTTGTAGTTCTTTAAAAGTGGATTCTGTTAAATATCTCCCTTTGGAGTGGACTTTGAGTTTTGTAACCTTGCAGATCTTTTTTATGCTCAAACAGCAACATTACACATTAACTAAAGTTGAAAAAGTGGAAAAGCATTATAGGACCCCTTTAAAACTTTTTTTTACCCCTAAGCGAAGAATGAAAAAGAACTTTGCTGTGAGTATCTCAGGGCTGTATGGTTATGGCTAGCGTCTAGGTATTAGTATTTGTTTCAGCTGTGCGTAGGAATGGCCATTATGGAGCAGCTACCAACTGGGGTTAACTAGTCAAACACAGAGTTTACACTTTTCAGGAAGTCAACCTCCGAATGGCTTACCCATATTCTGAACTGGGACACAAGGAAGTATTTTAACATTGTTATTGTTAATCACTATAACCTAGCAACGGCCAAGCAGTAAGTGGCATTTGCCACTTAACGGTTTCCTGAGGGATGTCGACTATCTTGTCGAATTTTGAGGATCTATTGATGAGGAAATGCCTGCGACTGCTGTCTGGAAAAGAATGGGTTAGTGGAACTTATTCCGTCAGGCTTCCATGCTCCCATCACTATTTTCAGCTGGCAGGATTTCCTTTGGGTTCTTCCTCCCACATGCCCTGTTTCTGGTGAAGTTCTGCTCTCGTCTTCTCCTCTTCATGGTCTGGGGAGGATGCAGCTGTGGCAGCGCTACTGATGCACTCTGGGAAGGTGGAGCAGCGGGGTGATGACAGACACAGGAAGGACCCACAAAGGATGATGTCATTGGGAAGCCACAGGATGAGTCTTTGACCTCTATACATCCTCTCAATGCTCTACTTCTGGAATTATTATACATGGGAAAGCCATCAATATGCACAGGATCACCAACCTTTATTCCCAATGGGTCACGTCATCTTGCTTGATCCTTGTGTTTCCATGTCTTGTTCTGAAGATAGATGTGCATTGGTAGAGAGCACCCAGGAAAGTTGACAGTAAAAATTTTTAACTAATTAAGTAACACACTCTCAGCATCTATGCCGAATTGCGACTGGGATTGCAACAGGCACTTCGACCACTGCATGTGTAGGAAACTTCTGGATGGTTCATCTCGTGTGCAGTAGGGATGGACAGCGAAAGGATCTTCTGCTTTGACCCCACTGTTGATCAGCAATGTCCAGGTGTCCATGTGCTGCTGCTACATACACTCTTAGAAAAAAGGTATAAAAGCTGTCACTTTGGTGGTACCTTTTCAAAAAGTACACCTTTATACCTAAAAAGTGCATATTAGTACCAAAAGTGTACATATTATGGCTCGTTTCCATCAGTTCAGTACAGTTCAGTACGCAATTTTTGACGTTTCAGAAGTTGTGAATGGTACCCTAATTCCGAACTGTACCGTACCACTTTTTTGGCACCCTTCCGTTGGGGTACCTAGCACAGTAGTCCGGTACTAAAGGGTGGAGCTAGACTCCCTGCAGAGCGTTGATTGGTTGACAGAGAATCGTTTCGGCTATGTTTTTCCTTGCAGCCTTAAGCCTTGGCTCAAACAAATCTTGTCTTCTTGTGACAAACAGTCACATACCGAAAAGCAAGAACAAGATCTGCTGTATGTCGTCCATTGTTGTTTACTGTGTCACTTTCTTCTTCACACGAGAATGACGTTGATCGCTACACCACGCCTATCTCATAAGGGTACTGTTGACAGTGAAAACGCAAGCCGGATCAAGGTTATGGTCCCGAATCGTACTGAACCATACCGCACCGCTTAGTGGAAACGAGCCATTAGAACCTTTTTGAAGGGTACCGTGCCAGTGACAGCTTTTGTACCTTTTTTTCTGAGAGTGCAGAGAGCCACGTGCTTCTGAAACCGGTTAGAACAAGAGCTTGGACAAGGAGTTTGTTTAGCATGCTCCGATAGGAAGGGCCTGATACTCCTAATGTTGCATAAGGCAAATCTGCAGGACTGGGAAGTTCTAGCAATGTGATCTGTGAAGTTAGGCTGACCATCAATCACAGCTCCGAGGTTCCTGGCTGTCCTGGGTGGAGTTATGGTTGATGAACCTAGCTGAAGGGAGAAGTTTATGATGAAGTGTGGGGTTGGCCGAAACATTGCAAGGTTGAGTTGAAGGTGGTGGTCCTTCATCCAGCAGGAAATGTCTGATGTGAGTAGCTACTGTCGGATCATCCGGCTAGAATTAGAGGTAGAGTTGTGTGTCATCAGCATAGCAGTGGTAGGAAAGAGAGATGACACTGAACTGTTTGTTTGTGTCCTCTGAAACAAGCTCTCAAAAACTCATTCCAGCCTTTCCAGGTTTCCAGGAGAAAGTTGCCACCTGTGACAGAGAATCTTCATTAGCGCCATTTGCTGAGAAAGTTTGCTTGCTAATCTTCAACGATGTGCAGTGCAGTGCATTATCCAATCAATCAATTCTGCATTTTTCTTTTAACACTGTTGCCGTGAACACGATTGGGCTAGTTTGGGCCGTGGTTGGGCAGGTTTTGAATAGCAGTTGGGCTGGTTTTGGTACACAAACCTGGCAACCCCCATGCTTGTATCTTGTTGGTGTTGTGCCCAATTTCGACATCCTTTCAGATTATTACTGTCCTCGTTGAGCACATGAACAATTACAAACTGGTCTTACCTTACAGCAGAGATAGCTAATCCTTCTCCTGGAGGGCTACCTTCCTGCAAACATCAGGTCCAGGCCCAGTGGCCTGGCAACTGATTTGGCCTGCTGCCCACTTTCTTTCTTTCTTTCTTTTTTTAAATTTTTTTATAAATTATATATTATTGCATTTTTAATTATATACTCACCTAAAGGATTATTAGGAACACCATACTAATAATGTGGTTGACCCCCTTTCGCCTTCAGAACTGCCTTAATTCTATGTGGCATTGATTCAACAAGGTGCTGAAAGCATTCTTTAGAAATGTTGGCCCATATTGATAGGATAGCATCTTGCAGTTGATGGAGATTTGTGGGATGCACATCCAGGGCACGAAGCTCCCGTTCCACCACATCCCAAAGATGCTCTATTGGGTTGAGATCTGGTGACTGTGGGGGCCATTTTAGTACAGTGAACTCATTGTCATGTTCAAGAAACCAATTTGAAATGATTCAAGCTTTGTGACATGGTGCATTATCCTGCTGGAAGTAGCCATCAGAGGATGGGTACATGGTGGTCATAAAGGGATGGACATGGTCAGAAACAATGCTCAGGTAGGCCGTGGCATTTAAACGATGCCCAATTGGCACTAAGGGGCCTAAAGTGTGCCAAGAAAACATCCCCCACACCATTACACCACCACCACCAGCCTGCACAGTGGTAACAAGGCATGATGGATCCATGTTCTCATTCTGTTTACGCCAAATTCTGACTCTACCATCTGAATGTCTCAACAGAAATCGAGACTCATCAGACCAGGCAAAATTTTTCCAGTCTTCAACTGTCCAATTTTGGTGAGCTCGTGCAAATTGTAGCCTCTTTTTCCTATTTGTAGTGGAGATGAGTGGTACCCGGTGGGGTCTTCTGCTGTTGTAGCCCATCCGCCTCAAGGTTGTGCGTGTTGTGGCTTCACAAATGCTTTGCTGCATACCTCGGTTGTAACGAGTGGTTATTTCAGTCAAAGTTGCTCTTCTATCAGCTTGAATCAGTCGGCCCATTCTCCTCTGACCTCTAGCATCAACAAGGCATTTTCACCAATAGGACTGCCGCATACTGGATGTTTTTCCCTTTTCACACCATTCTTTGTAAACTCTAGAAATGGTTGTGCGTGAAAATCCCAGTAACTGAGCAGATTGTGAAATACTCAGACCGGCCCGTCTGGCACCAACAACCATGCTACGCTCAAAATTGCTTAAATCACCTTTCTTTCCCATTCTGACATTCAGTTTGGAGTTCAGGAGATTGTCTTGACCAGGACCACACCCCTAATTGCATTGAAGCAACTGCCATGTGATTGGTTGATTAGATAATTGCATTAATGAGAAACTAAACAGGTGTTCCTAATAATCCTTTAGGTGAGTGTATATAATTGCCCCAATACAATAAAGTGATCAGGGAAAGCTCTCAAAGAAGGAGCGAAATAAAGCAAAATTACTGACCTCTTCAGGGCTTCAAATGCAGGTCAGTTTCACCTGTTAAGGGCTACTTTGGTTTTGACTTTAACATTGCTAAGTATTAAACTGCTAGCAAATGTTAGCAGTAGCACCCCATTACTATCGTCAAAAACTGAATGCTAAATGACATCATTATTATCTATTGTAAAGTTACAGTAGTAATTTAGAAGACAGATATTCACATTGATTTATACATTTGAGGGAGTTAGGGCAGATAACAAAACAAAAATATTAATAATAATGCAATAACTTGTTCAGTATTATGATACATTTTTCTATAAAGATATTGTCATGATGTATTTATTATTATAATACTAATTTTGACATTTAAGCAATTTAGAATTTTTAAAATATATTAGCATGAAATAGTTGTTAAATATTGGATATTTAAGACATTTTAAGATAAAACAACAACACATTGTCCTAATGTGATACTTTGAATTCACCTAAATACATTTTGATTGTGCAAACAAGCGATGAGACAGTTCTGGTCCTAACAGTAGACCTGCTGAAGAAGAATTGACAGGTACAAGAAAAGTAGCAAAAAAAGTAAACACAAGGGAGAGAATTGAGATAGGGATAATGAAAAGGAAATGGGAATTGAAGGTGCAGTTCAAGAGTGAATCTTTAATTATTTTGCAGGATTTAAACTTTTTTTTATGTAATGACCATACAAAAAATATGGTACTCTATGGTTCCAAAATTTGTTGTGGGTGTATGGGATGGCCTGGATGGGTGTACATTTTCCAGCCTGAAATTTTGTCCCAGTCCTGCCCTGGGGGTGCGTTTCCCGAACAACGACGTTACTCACTGTTTAACTACCATAGTACGTTGCATTGTTGAAGAAATCAACTAGCTAGTCACCACTGTTTCCCGAAACCATATTTTCGCAAATCTGTCGTTCAACCACGTTGGTTAATGATGTCACGCGGGTGGTGGAGTAATAACTGCTTTTAATTAATTAGTTTGAGATCGAATTAATGCTAGATTTTTTGCCATAAATTATGGACATGGCATCTGAGGAGTAATTCTTATTTTTCTCAGTTATTTTGCCTTATTTCCAGATTCAATCACACTCGTTTTTACGCACTAGAGCACGTACACACATGCGCACTCTTCAAAAAAGGTGCTTTAAATCTCTTGACAAACTAAAAGACATAAATGACATTTGTATGTATTCGAAATAAAAGATATAGATTGTACTGAATGTAAGCTTGCTTATTTTGCTCAAGATAACGATTTATTAAGTCCACATGTCATGCAAACAAGAAACTATGCTTCTAACCACAGGTCGAGAGCAACCACACAAGTTTGCGACGCTGTTTGCGAATGTTCGTTGGAACACCGACTGGTTGAGCTATGTTGATAACGACAGAACTTGCGACCATAGTTGGCTAACGATGCTTTTGGGAAACGCACCCCTGGTCAGGTCCAACCTGCTTCAACACACCTGCCTGTTATTTTCAAGTAGTTATTTTGATTAGCTGGTTCAGGTAAGTTTGATTAGTGTTGGAGCTAAAAGGTTTGTTCGACTTCATGCAGCGATGCGCAGACCGATCAGCAGCTGACTTGAAGCAGTGCAGGCCGGTTAGAAATTTTGTCGACTTGAGGCAGCGCCGACGCCATGTGACTGTGACGTATGTCAAAAAAGTGCTGCGAGAGCAATTTGAGAGCAGCCGGCTGGTGCATTTTGCGCAGCTTCTCCAGAGCGACTGCACGAGCTCTGATGACGACACAGCTGTTCCACGATTGGCTGGATTCACCGCAAGACAGCGATCACGTGTTTCATGTTTATTCTAAAACCTTCAGTTCCAATGCTCACAAATCAGGGTTTTTTTATAACGCTAAAACCTCTTTTCATATCACGATGTTATATTGTCATGTTTATCAAAATAAAACCGATAAAAAACGTAGACCCCACTTCATTGATAGTGTCTTAGCTATATGTTTAACTTTATTCTTACACAGACAGACACTGTATTAAGCAGTAGCCTACAGAAAGTACTGAATGAAAATGTCTTCTGAAACATCTGTGTATTGGACAAATATTGCATTTATTTCACTTCAGCTGTGATAAAGTATGCAAACACAGCACGAGAAAGTGTCCGACTTCACGTCTCCGTCTGCAGCTCCTCCCCGCCTGCACGCAGCTACTCTCGCCGATCGGTTACATCCAGCCGCAGCCGATGTCGAACACACCTAAACTCTGAGGGACAGTGGCTCTCCAGGAGCAGGTTTGGCTACGCCCACCAATTTTAGCAGTGTCCAATCCTGCTCCTGGAGGCACACTATTCTGCAGTTTAACCCCTTTCTTAATTGAACACAGATTGGACACCTCTGGTCTATTTGGAGATAGTCCATTCTCTGTTCCTTTGCCAGAAAATGCTTTCTCCAACATTTTTTCATGTTTCATGTATTTGAGCTGTACATTTTCTGTCATTTCAATAGTATGAAAGAATTACTGGACCCTTCAGAATATCATGGGAAAGTGGATGCAGTACTGAAGAACTATGTCATCCATAGCGAGCGGTTTTCATTGGCTATCGCAGATTAATGCTTCTTACATTCTCCATTAGACAGGAGTGCCATTTGAGGTAATCAAGCATAATCAGGTTGTATATTACAGTTTTTTTTTTCAATTGCTTTGGCACATTTTTCGAAACAGTCTTAACATTCTCTAAACTGTCACAACTGTTTGCTGGAACATCAGAACTCTATTGCATGTCTGTAAAATGTAGTTACTCACCCAAAACATTTAATTCATGCTTCAAAACCTAGTTATTGTGTCAGTCAACTGGCCAATGCCACCAAAATAAAGTGTTTTTGTCATCTTTAGATGTTTTTCACCATGGAAATATTTGTTATATACAAATGTCATGTTTTTCTTTTCTGTTGTCTGATTGTTTTCTATTCTATACAATAATGTCAGTTTTGTCTAGCTGAATGCTCTTGTGGATCACACTGCGCTTTTTACTGTAAATACAGATTCAGACAGTAGGTAAAAAATTACTGGGAAAATGTAGTACATGAAAACAAATTGAACATTTGTATTTATACAGTACATTAATTTTTTGAAGAAATGTGTTACATGTTGTTTGTTTATTTTTACACACTCTATTATGTCTTTCTCTAACACATATATCTTCATATTGCTCTTCCATGATTATTCCATGAAAAATTTCAGCTTACATGCAACAAAATTTTACAAAAATAAATGTACTGTATAAAGGCAAGGCATTTTATTTCTAAAGCACATTTAAAACAGCTACTGCTGACCAAAGTGCTGTACAATCTACCACTTTGGACAATGAAGTACATAAACTTAATAAGATTACATTGATCTGAAAGCTAGAGAAAAAAGATGTGTTTTTAGTGCAGATTTGAAGCTTTCAACATCGGAAGAGAGCCTAATGTGGACCGGCAGATCATTCCACAGACGTGGAGCAGCAACAGAAAAGGCACAATCTCCTTTTCATTTCAAATGAGACCGTGGCACGGTCAGCATCAACCTGTTGAAAGATAGGTTGATAGGGCCTAGGACATTTCCGGTGGAGAAGCAAGTCTGTGATACATTGTGGAGCCTGGCCATTTAACACCTTATACACATATAATAAAACCTTAAATGTAACACGGTATTCAACCGGCAACCAGTGAAGTGAAGCCAGAACAGGCGAAATGTGTTTAAAGTCTGGCAGCAGCATTTTGTACCAATTGCAGCTGGGATAAAGAGGACTTAGCCACACCAAGGTATAATGAGTTACAGTAATCCAGCCTGGAGGAAATAAAAGCATTAATCACTGTCTCTAAATCTTTTGGTGATAAAAACGCTTTCAATTTTGCAATGGATCTGAGATGATAAAAGCTACTCTTCACTACTGAATTGATTTGTTTGTCAAATTTAAGGCCGTTATCAAAAATCACACCCAATTTTTTTGTATGACCATGAGAATTCACAGATAAAGGACCCAGATGGTCATTTATCTGTAAAATAGAATCTTGTGGTCCAAAGACTACAATGTGAGTTTTAGAGTCATTCAGTGTTAAAAAATTAGCTGCCAGCCAGTTCTCTTACCTCCGCAACACAGTTCAACAGAGCGTGTGTGTCATAGTTATCCTCATGTTTCAAAGGGAAGTACACCTGGGTATCATCCGCGTAAAAATGATAAGGAATATTATGCTTTCGAAAGATCGAGCCTAAAGGGAGCAAGTACAGCGAAAACAAAAGCGGGCCCAAAATAGATCCCTGTGGTACACCACAAGTTAATGGTACAGAAGAGGAAGAAAATATTCTATCAGAAAGATTTGAACCAATTCACTGCGGTGCCATGAACTCCTATACACCCACTCAACCGTTCAAGCAAGATAGCATGGTCAATGGTGTCAAAAGCTGCGCTGAGGTCCAAAAGGACCAGAATTGCACAGTTACCTGAATCCAAAACTATCAAAAGATCATTCAACACCTTCAGCAAAGCTGACTCTGTACTGTGATATTGTCTAAAACCAGACTGAAACTTGTCTAAGTTATTCTCACTTAAAAACAAAGTCAATTGATGGAAGATAACCTTTTCCATTACTTTCGATAAGAATGGTAATTTTGAAATTGGACGATAGTTATCCAAAATGTAAGGATCTGAACTGATCTTTTTACAAAGTGGATTCACTACTGCATGTTTCAGAATTGATGGAACAGTGCCTTGAGATAGGCTACTATTTATTATTGTTAAAACAAAAGGTTTAACGACACCCAAATGACCCAAATAAATGCACATGAGTAAGTACAAATAAGTACTGATGTAGCTGCTGCTGTTCAGGGTTGTGATGTTCCTCCATGTTCAAAAAATGGTGGTGATTGTAATTTAACAAACATTCCATGTCATAAATATTTATGGTATATAACATGTCTGACAGATTTTGATCACTAAATGGATCATTTTGCGTATGATGGCTCACACGATAAAAGAATGATTATAAGTTGTGAAGAGTTTCATCAGTTTTGATCAACAAGCCATGTGCATTTAGTCATTGTGCAAATTGTAATATGTAATATGTTTTATTTTAGACAATAAAAAAATATGCTTAAATCAATAAGAAATTCTAATCTGATGTGAACAAGAAACTAACTGTTCAGAGATCTGAATCGAGAATTGAGCCAAAGTGATTGAGAAAAACTGTAAGTTGTAATTCCCTAAGTATTGGACATTCAAGTGATGTCCTCATCTATATCTAGTGAGTTTCCTGAAGTTTCCATGGACAGTGAGAAAGTGTTTGATAGGGCAGAAATCCATGATCTTTGATAAACAAAAAAATAAAAAAACTTTCAACCCTGATTTCTCAGCGCTAGATGCTGAAAGTCAGAGTCAGTCTTCAGATTTTAGCCAGTCAAGTTGATAGATTTTACAGAAAGTAGTGTAACAGTGTATGATTGGCACACACTCTGATTGTGATCCTCAGTTTAGTGTATGATGCTAAACCTTGTAACCATTTACAAAGTCAGAAAGTGTATGATGCCTACATACGTCTGTATCTATATAACTTCTGTGTCTCTGATTAGATGCTTTTACAGATGTATAGTCCCTGAGCAGGTTTCAGTCGTAGAGATGAAGACTGCTCCTGGTGGACAGTCTGAAGGAACTGATGGGAAAACCAAACTGCAGGGACACCACCGACTTTAGTTTGGACACAAAGGATCTCAGTAAAGTTACAGGTCCCATTATGGGAAACATCTCCTTCGTTATGGCACTGAACATGTAGAATGGCCTTGTTGACTTGCTGTGTAAGGCAGAGCTTGTTTGCTTATGTCAAAACAAGACAACCAAGCGTAACAGTCGTTTAAAGCAGGGGTTTTCAAACTTTATGATGCCAAGGACCCCCAAATATGATGAACCTTTTATGAGGGACCCCCTTCCTAAAATCCATCTGTATGAAAAAACATTTAAACTGTTAGATAAATAGTAAGTTTCCAAACTTAAATTGGCTATATACTTAATGTTGGATGTATAAACTTGAAGAAGAACATTTTCAATTAAAAATGATTTGTATAAGCAACTTTTACAATAAATGTTTGTAAGCAACTTACGTACTGCGCAGCGTTAAGAATACCACCTTACAACCCCAGTATATAAGATAAAGGGGACTATAGTGAGAAAAACTCACTAGAAAGATACCAAGCAAACATATACAATTCTGGAATGCATGGCAAGAAAGGAGAGAAATATTTAGAAGTTAGAAGTTTAGAAGTTAGATTGTTCTGTAGACTTTATCCATTTTTGCTTTGTCTTTTTATTCTATGAAATTTTCCGGGGACCCCTTAGAACCTTCTGGAGGACTCCTCAGTTTGAAAACCCCTGGTTTAAAGCAGAGGACTTCAATCCTGCTCCTGGAGGGCCACTGTCCTGTAGGGTTTAGCAACAACACACACGAGAACCAGCTAATCAAACTCTTCAGGACTGTTTGACAGTCACAAGCAGGTCTGCAGGATCATGGTTGAAGACCTCTGATTTAAAGTACACATTTGCCACCCAGTGGTGACACCTGCTAAACTACAGCACAGCAAATGACACATTTCACAAATGGGCTATGAACAAATGCTACATATATTAAAGGGGCTTTTCATTTTTCACTTTTTATGCTGTTAATTGTCTTATAGTTCACCTAAAAGTTATTTCTCAATGGTATACCAAATTGTTTTCTGTTAATAGTGCCATGAATGTGGATAAAAATATCAACCTTTATTTTTGAAACTTGGATTTGATATATATATATATATATATATATATATATATATATATATATATATATATATATATATATATATATATATATATATATATGTTAAATGTATAAAATATCACAACACATTTGTAATGAAAAAGCTGCAGTTTATTTCATATTTCATTAATATTATATCATCTGCAAGTACAGTTTTATTGCACTTTTAAGATTTGAAGTACACTATAAGGCAAATTAAATTTTTATTGGAGGAAACTAAGACATTAAAACACTGTTTTCTTCATCCTGCGGTTCAGGGCTACGGTTGGTAGCAAACCTTACTTTAAAAAAAGTGATACTAACTGTGTAAATAAATTGAAACGTGACACCCTATTTAAAGGCTTTGCTGAATTAATATCATTTAAAGGGTTAGTTCACCCAAAAATGAAAATGACTTTACTCACCCTTTAAGCCATCCTAGGTGTATATGACATTCTTCTTTCAGACGAATACAATCAGTTATATTAATTAATATCCTGGCTCTTCCAAGCTTTATAATGGCAGTGAATAGGGGTTGAGATATTGAAACCCAAAAAAGTGCATCAATCCATTATAAAGGTGCTCCACACAGCTCTGGGGGGTTAATAATGGCCTTCTGAAGTGAAGCGATATGTTTGTTTAAGAAAAATATCATATTTAAAATGCTATAAACTAAAATAACTAGCTTCCGACAGACAGAAAGAGTAACTCGAGGCATGACGTATTGATGAACGTGTAAGAACAGATAGAGCAAAACAAAAAAACGGCAATTAGAAGTCTAAAACGTCTCTTTTTTTAAGAGAATATCAGATTTCGATATAAAAGATGAGCTTAAGTTTGTTGCCCAGCCCTATTTGTTTGAACCACGAGAGGCGCCAAAGCTTACGCCTACTCCTACATCGCGTCAGGCGTTACTCTTTTGCCATAAGTAGACTTGCGTAGGCCGTCTGCCGGAAGCTAGTCATTTTAGTTTATAAAGTTTTAAATATAGATTTTTTTTTTTTTTTTTACAAAAAACCAACGCTTTGCTTCAGAAGGCCTTTATTAACACCCTGGAGCCGCATGGAGTATGTTTATGATGCATAGATGCACTTTTTTGGACTTCAAAATTAGGACCGCCATTCACTAAGATTGGAAGAGCAATTGTATTTTTTAATTTATCTCCGATTGTGTTAATCTGAAAGAAGAAAGTCATATACACCTAGGATGGCTTGAGGGTGAGTAAATCATGGGATATTTTTGTGTGAACTATTCCTTTAAATTAAGTGATTTTTGTACATTGGGTGTCCAATAATTACTAGCATATTTCTAATGAGAAACACATTAGGTATTTCTCCATGGGGCGCTTGGTGGCTCAGAAAAATTATGACGTTGTCTTGTTGGAAAGATTGTATGCTAAAAAGTATAGTTTAACTTAAAAGATTTAAAAAAAAAACTTTTTTGTGTTTATATTCCCGCTAATATTTTAAGATAGGCCTACAATGCTGATTTGAAGAAAAAAAATCCCTTCTACCATTTATATCCCTGAAAGTAGCATTTACACAAATAATAAATCATTTAAGAGCATAACAAATCCAGCAGTTGTCAGTTTGTCTTGTTTCACTGCGCATGCGCGCGTCTTCAACATGGCGGCCCCCATGAAGCTTCACTGTCTTGATGACTTTCCATCACATATTCATCCTCTACACGTGCTTATCAACAAATCTCAATTCACTCAGAAGTTTCCAGACTACACTGAGTCCACATACGCGCTGTTATTTTCGTCGACGGACCAGCAGTCGCCCTCTAATCGGGGCTTTTTGGTGTGCGCGCACATCACTCCAGAGGAAGAGACCGATGTAAACATTCACACGTGTCTCACTGTTAATGCGAGCAAATCTTTCCTCAAACACTACGGTCTGAAGGAGCATTCACTGGGAACGGTTCGTCCACAGTCCCTGCTGCCTTTAAAGAAGATTGTGCTCGGTGCTCGGACAAAGCAGAGCTTTAAATGGGCTTCTTCAGATAAGTTCTGCAATGGTCTGCTGGTCCTGGCGTCCTGTCCCGGACAGACTCTCCTGGCGAGGCAGGGCGACGCGCTTCTGATCCCCTACCATCATTCACTGGGGGAAGAAGCCGCGCATGCGCAGATGTCAGATGTGCTGGTGCTGGAGTGTGCACCTGTCAGCCAGGGCATGATCACAATGGACACGAGTGTGGTGGTGTCAGACTGCAGAGACCTGGACCTGACCAACACCTCCATCACCAGCAGACTGTCAGCTTCCTCTCTCTTCGTCTCTGATTTCGCCCAGTATGCCATCAGCTTGAGTTCTGCCAGCTCTCTGCTCAACAGCAAAGTATTGGACTTCAGTACTTTTTTACAGGCACTTGAATGTAGACTTGACATCCGGGTGGTTGATGTCTCAGATCTCCAGAAACCAGGAGGAATTCTGTCCAGACTAGAGCCGGATGAAGGCTTGGACATTGACAGCACTGTTTTCGTGAGCAAGAGCTTGTTACTGAAGCTGGGTGTGTTTAACGGGGAGTGGGTCATAACGTCCGTCCCAGCAGACAAGGCCAAGAAGTCGCCTCTGGCTCAGAGTCCTGTCCCGGGACAGTGTGAGAGCAGCTGTAAAGTCCCCTATAAGAGGCCGGGACGGGTTCATCTGGCTGCTGTCAAAGCCTTTGACACGGTTGGACAAGACATGGATGGAAATGACAATGTGGGCTTGATTTCAGCAGTTCAGTGGTTTAACCTGTCGGGTGGGATGGCAGTGCCTGTTGGAAATAAGGCCATCAAAATTAAGGTGAAGATATCTGGAATGATTCTGATAGTGATGCTCAACTGATTTGAGTTTAAAAATATTAAATTCACAAATCAAATTAGTTCATCGCAATATTACTATTAAGTGAACATTTGATGATTTTGAAATAATTTCATCACTTGGTTTGAAATGAGAAAGTTTTGGTAACGTTCCCATTAAGATATGAAAACATTATTTCTGTATAGGGGTGTAACGATACCGTCATGTCCTGATTCGATACATATAATGATACTGAACTCAGGATACAATATTATTGCGATACTCCAAGACATGGTAAAAGGTTAACAAATAACGTACTGTTGATTAAAATGCTAAATTTGGTATTATATTTAAAATAATGTAGGCCACTATTTACTGGTAGACATTTGGCGTTATCAGGACACACAAGTATTCCCCCATTGCATTATTATACATTATATTCAACATTATATATTGTAGTTTAATGTAGTAATGTGAATTTTTTTCTCACACAGTAATTTTCACTTTGGGTGAACTATACATAATACAGATTGTCACTATCCACGATACATATTGTTGCGTTTTTGTATTGCGATATATTGTTACACCCCTATTTCTGAATTTTCTTGGTTATATAAACGTTAAGGAAACATTCTATTGTTTCATTCTTTTAAATGTTCTCTTAACAAATTTAGAAAAAAAAACACTCCATGAACGATTTTTGTGCTAACATTTTGAGAACATTATTAAAGACCAGATAACTTTGAACGAACGTTCTAATAACGTTACTGGAAGAAGTTGAGAAAACCTTGACAGAACGTTAGCTAAAGTTCTGACAACGTTCCCTGTTATCTGTATTAGAGCTTTTCACACACACATTGTTTCAAAGCAGCCTTACAGTAATTCATGATGTTAATGTATAATATCTTAAAGGTGCAGTAAGCAATTTTTGAAAAATGCTGTTGATATTTGAAATAACCAAAACAAGCATGCCCCTACCCAAAAGGATCCCATCTTGATAGCTCCGCCCCCAAATTCACAAACGCTATGTAGCACAGGCACCTCCCCCTAGTCTCGCGTAGCCAGAGCTTCAGACTGACAGCAGAAGGTCTGGACTCTTTCACAGCTCTCATTGGTCAAGGACCGCCCAAGAGGATGTTTGACTGACATGTAACACAACCAATCACAGTTCGTTTTGTTCCGCATCATGTTTAGGGGTACTGAACATGTAAAGTCGATGTCCCTGCAATAACAGACCGGCATACATCTAGAAATTATTCATTCAAGAACGTTGTGCAAGTTTACTGCAACAATGGAGCCGCGAACTTCACATACTTTTGAAAATCCAGCCAATAGTTGATCACACAACGGCGTTCTTCTTCCACGAGGGAGTTTGGAGTCGTGGCATTTGTTTCCAGGCGGACCGTTAAAAAACGCATCACACACGTCTCGCGGACATCCTGTAGAATTCAACCAATCAGATGACGACTTCGAAACTCCAGAAGTGTTTCCAGAAAAGTGTGCCATATGCATCAGACGTTTAGCCAATAGTCTGTGGGCGTGACGTCTGAGGCTGAGACTACCTTCCCCCTAATGAGTGGACACGCCCTTTACTGCCGATTGGCTACAAGTGTGTTTTGGCACTTGGCCCGATCCACTTTCAACAGATTTTCTCAGAAATCTCTTATTGTACCATTAACATCTTCATGCCTTCTAGTTGAGCTGGATTAGATTAGAGCTGACGATATAGTTTACATTTTGTGATGATATAAACAATCAAGCAGTTAAGATTTGCTCAAATATATCGATTTACGTGCACTGTATGTATGCGAATAAAGTTGGACAAAGTTATATATCCAACTTTATATGTAGAGCTAGACGATATGTTAATATAGTTTATGCTTTGAAACAATATAAACAATTATGCAGTTGAGATTTATTATATAGTATAAATCGCTTGACGTGAATTTACTGTTCTGAATGTCAAATTTATGTAGAAAAAGTATAAATACTTCCCTAAATTACACAAGCATATTATTTTTTTAATGCTACAGAGTTCAAAAAGTTGCTTCATAACTGGAAAGACCTATACAATTTATTTACAATTTATATGAAATATAAATGAGCACTTATTTTATACATTTTTTAATCAGAATGACCAAAAACAGCTCTGCTTAATGATCTCAAATGGCCAGATATCGTTCTGTTTATCGTCTCTGACTATATGGTGATATTCAGGAAGGTTTGATGGCCGATCATGTGACCGGATGTGTGATTTCTTTGTAACTTGATTCAAGCAGAGGTGGAATAAGGTGTCATGGCACACAGAGTCGCAGATGTCGGCGAGTGCGTGTCGATCTGCAGCGCCGGTGTTTGCTAAAGAGCTGCACATTGAAGCCGTCATATCGCCTGACTATGGCTCGCACGGGCCCTTCGACAGCATCCTCTACAA
Source organism: Rhinogobio ventralis (assembly GCA_039654625.1). Taxonomy (NCBI): domain Eukaryota; kingdom Metazoa; phylum Chordata; class Actinopteri; order Cypriniformes; family Gobionidae; genus Rhinogobio; species Rhinogobio ventralis. Next base: position 24,066,815 of record CM077217.1, on the reverse strand, counting down.
ACACTTCAGCACACCCAGGTGCTCAGAGATCATTTCAGCCATTCATCAGTCTTTCTGTTTTTCCTGAATGTTGTGTTTGTTTTCAGGCTTGTTCAGCAGGGGAATATATTGGGAATCCCTTCCGAAGGACATCCGGATCTTTTAGAGAACAGCCCTGAAGGAATCCTCAGCTGCAGGTGTATTTTCTTTAATCTTTGCATGAAACTGAAGTTGCTATAGTCTTTTCTACCGTATTGTGACATATAACTGGGTGAAACGGCTTCTGGAACAAGAACAAATGTAGGGCGGGGCCTGATTTTGTCAGAGGGAATTGATTGGATGGTTGTGGTTTGCTATTGGTGGATCTCATGTGAGTGACATGTTGCCCCGCCCTCGTCACCAGAGAAGAGAAGAGATGTTGCTGCAAGAGTGAGGGGACGTTATTCTGATTCAAGATTACAAGACACATGTGCATTTATAATAAATACTGCAATATTCTATAAAAAAATAAGATTGGTCAATTTTGATTTCATGGTGACTTTAATGATCTTTGAATGTGATTTGCAGGTGGCCAGTGCTATATTTTAAAGTAAAGCAGGTGTGTGGGTTTTCTGCTGAGGAGGAAGAGGTTTCTTCATATCTGGCTGATTCCAGTCACACTTCATTATACATGGTGAGAAATGAAGACATTCACATCCACGGGAGTCAGAATCGTCTCTACCATTCTCATATGTAGACTCAAGTTTTGATTGGCTGTCCACAGCGGAGCTCCGCCCACAGCCTGTCTCCCTGCTCTGTGCTGCCGAAGGGTTCGTCTTTCTGGACGAGTCTCTGTCCTCCTGGTCTGTCTGGCACTGTGGAGCAACTGCTCACTATAATCCAGCCGCACCTCACTGAAAGGTACAGACGCTTGTTTCCGCACGGTTCAGTCTTACAATTATGACATTTTTTCTCACAATTGCGAGTTTACAAAAAAGTGACAATTCTGAGAACATTTTTTGAAATTCTTTTTTTTCTTGCAATTGCAAGTTTATTTCACGCAATTCTGACTTTATAACTAAAAATTGTGATTTTACATCTGCGAAGAAAGGGGGCAACGGTGAGAGTCTGATTTATGAGTTTATTTCTCAGAATTGTGACTTTATATCTTGCAATTCTGACTTTATAACTATTTCTGCTGTAATTATAACAAAGCTGCTTGTGTTGAAACATTTTTTATTAACAGAACCTTGAAGTATTAATATATTAAATAAATTAACCAGGATTTTGTGATTCTGGACTGTATATTCAATAAAAACAATAGTTAAGGAGGAAAAATAGAAATATGATTTCAGTTTACATCTTGATTTTATGTGTTTTCAAAGCTGGATTTAAATGTATGTATTCATGCTAATTTATTAATTGAAAAACTTTTAAGTCATCCTGCTGCCCCCTGGTGGAGAACTACTGCATTAGAAGATTTTTTAACTAGTTACTACAGTATATACATCGATCAGGCATATCATTATGATATAATATTGTGTTGGTCCTCCTTTTGCTGCCAAAACAGCCCTGACCCGTCGAGGCATGGACTCCACTAGACCCCTGAAGGTGTGCTGTGGTATCTGGCACCAAGATGTTAGCAGCAGATCCTTTAAGTCCTGTAAGTTTCGAGGTGGGGCCTCCATGGATCGGACTTGTTTGTTCAGCACATCTCACAGATGCTCGATTGGATTGAGATCTGGGGAATTTGGAGGCCAAGTCAACACCTCAAACTCGTTGTTGTGCTCCTTAAACCATTCCTGAACCATTTTTGCTTTGTGGCAGGCGCATTAACCTGCTGAAAGAGCCACAGCCACCAGGGAATACCGTTTCCATGAAAGGGTGTACATGGTCGGCAACAATGCTTAGGTAGGTGGTACGTGTTAAAGTAACATCCACATGGATGGCAGGACCCAAGGTTTCCCAGCAGAACATTGCCCAAAGCATCACACTGCCTCCACCGGCTTGCCTTCTTCCCATAGTGCATCCTGATGCCATGTGTTCCTCAGGTAGGTGACGCACACACACCCGCCATCCACGTGATGTAAAAGAAAACGTGATTCATCAGACCAGGCCACCTTCTTCCATTGCTCTGTGGTCCAGTTCTGATGCTCACATGCCCACGATGGACAGGGGTCAGCGGCCATGCAGCCCCATACGCAACAAACTGCGATGCACTGTGTATTCTGACACCTTTCCATCAGAACCAGCAATAACTTCTTGAGCAATTTGAGCTACAGTAGCTTGTCTGTTTGATCGGACCACACAGGCCAGCCTTCGCTCCCCACGTGCATCAGTGAGCATTGGCCGCCCATGACCCTATCTCCGGTTCTCCACTGTTCCTTCCTTGGAGCACTTTTGATAGATACTGACCACTGCAGACCGGGAACACCCCACAACAGCTGCAGTTTTGGAGATGCTCTGACCCAGTCATCTAGCCATCACAATTTGGCCCTTGTCAAACTCGCTCAATCCTTACGCTTGCCCATTTTTCCTGCTTCTAACACATCAACTTTGAGGACGCTTGATGTTCACTTGCTGCCTAATATATCTCACCCACTAACAGGTGCCGTGATGAAGAGATAATCAGTGTTACTCACTTCACCGGTCATAATGTTATGCCTGATCGCTGTATATTACTTGAATGCTGAAGTGACAAGATGTAAATTTACATTTTTTTTCAAACGTTTTCTTGCAGTTCTCTTACATTAAATCGAGGCTGTTCAGTGCTTCTGATGGGTCCGAACGGCAGTGGTAAAGTTACCGCGGTGAAAGCAGCTAGCTGGAGGCTACATCTGCATCTGATGAAGGTTATCTGGGATTTTCCGTAAAAAAAAAATTCTTGAGTCTTGTGGTTTTCTGCAATTATGAGCATCAAAATATTCTTCAAAGTTCTGTCTCTTGTGAAGAGCACAGGAACACAACTGATTCTGTTGGAGTTTGATGTTAGCATGTCGCTAAGCTAATAAACGTGATGCTCTCACACAGAACACACAAATATTGGGTGAAATTGTGAATTTTAATCATATAATTTAACTATTTTTATTTAGAGTTCTCTGCACTAAATTAAATATTTGTATTTTTTTGTTAACGTTTTTTTTATTTTCTAGAATTCGTCCCCACAGCTTTAGTTCTCTCTTTAGTTTAATTTGTTGATTCGTTTTCTCTTTTTTCGTGTTCACATTGTACTAATTAATTCCCTCATTCCTCAAATTACGAGGGAACGAATGTCACAGTGCTGACTCATATTATTGCCATATTTAATGGTCTAATGTTATGACTAGAGTTGTGAATGTGGCTGTAGTGTCCTGCTCATGTGTGCAGGTGGACTGCGTCACTCTCTGCGCCGACACTGCAGCTGCGTGTGAGGCTAAGATGAAGTCTGTTTTTGAGAGAGCAGAGCTCCATCACCCATGTGTTCTGTTGCTAAGAAACCTGCAGCTGCTCGGCCAACCGCGGGACGGCACTGAGACGGACTCCAGGGTCACATCCACCCTCTGCCAGCTCGTAGCAGCTGTTCATGCCAGGTGAGGTGCCAACATGCCAAAAGGTAAATTATGCTGGTATATCACCCACCCTCACCTTCTCCTCTTCTTCTGCAGTGTGGTTGTTGTGGGTTCTGTGAGCAGCCAGAGAGAGTTGTCCTCAGATATGATGGCAGCGTTTGTGCACCAGGTGGCGATAGAGAGCCTGTCTGAGGAGCAGCGGAGGATGATGCTGTCCAGCCTCAGTGAGGACCTGCTGTTGGGAAAAGACATCAATCTGGGAAAGATAGCCAAACAGACAGCTGTGAGACAACTGACTGATCATCCATCTCACCTGTGCAGTCAGATTGACCACATGCACTTTTTTTAATACACATTTCTGGTCAATCTGCTAACAGTTTATTGGAACGTATTATTGCAAAGAAGAAAATGTTTGTAAATGTGTAAATTGCTGTGCTTTCAATGGAAATTGCTGCATTATATCACACTGCGAAATTAAAATGGATTCCCAGAACCGTTTCATGTTGACTTTGTTTCTGTGTTATTTCCGTAGGGTTTCGTTTTAGGAGATCTTTGCGCCCTTATTACCAACGCTGGAAAAGCCGCTCACAGAAGACTTCTGAAGATGTAGTAAGTCTTTACCCGGCTGCACTCAGTCACTCATGGGTTCCAGAAACTGACGTGATGTTTTTGGTGTGTAGTTTTCCAGAAGCAGCAAGTGAACAGGAAGAGGAGGATCTTTGTGTGTCTGGGGTGAGCGTCACGTCTGAAGACTTCAGCACGGCACTGGACGTCCTGCAGGAGGCGCATTCACACGCCATTGGAGCGCCAAAAGTACAGTTGCCTTGTTTTTTTTCTTCTTTGAGGCCTTTGTAGAAAAGAAGTCCTCTTTAGCATACTTTAAAAAACAGTACTTATTACAGAAATAATATACTTTTGAAAAGAATATATGGTTACAGTTTATTTTAAAGTGTCTTTGTTACAATGTAATTATACATTTAAGTACTGAGTAATAATAATTAACTACATGTACTTATACAGGGTTAGGATTAGGGTTTGGTTTATGGTTAGTTGCATGTAATTATGCATCATTTACTGTTATTAATATAGTAACTACATGCAGGGCTGGCCCTTGCATTTTGGGGAGATTTCAAAACATCCTCTAACTTACATAACATACTCATCTTACACAGATTACATTAGACTGCTGAGATGGGGAAAATGTCAAGTTAACAATAAAATGTGCTTGAATACATATTTTACTAATATGTTTTTAGACACAATATGCTAATTACAATTTGCATGCTACCTCAATGTAATTAGGATACAAACAACATAAGAAAACTTAAAAACGGTGCAAAGTCAGTTTATTCAAAAGACAGAGCTTAACAAAGCAAGAGTTTAAAAGAAGAAAAATTACAACCATTACAACTTGGTAATAACAAAAACAAAGTTTGTAATTGTAATGAATAAATAAATATTTAAAATAAATGCTAAAACTGTATAGTGCAAATAAAAAGGACACCAATGTTCCAAAATAAATATAAAACAGTTTACAAAACAACAGTGCACAATTAAATTATGCCATCAAGGAATGTCCTGTTGTTGCTAATTTCTAATCATTTTAAATAACCAGCTAATATTCATTTATATTCATTAAGAATATAGGCAAACTTTATATTACTGTAAATGTCTAGATTGGAAATATGTGGGTAAAATACTTTTTTTCTTTAACTCTACATTTGTGCAGTAAAACTAACTTTGAAGAAGGTCTCCATTGATCATTTTCATTCATGGAGATAACATGGATAATGTGCTATGCTTTAGTGGAGGATTTCTGTCACTTGGTGGAAAACAAACACACTTTTAACATGAAAATGACTTGAAATTACCCCTACAACCAATAGATGGCAGCAGAGAACCATGCATTAGCTTATTCGCCATTTCCACTCCCTTTTATAGTTCTTTACTTTTCATGTGTTTTGCTTATGGATTTATTATAAAATAAATATTAAATAAAATGTTAGCAATTTTATCGCACTGAAGTATTAAGTATAGCAAGTCTCATGCCATTTAGATTAAAGGAATTTCATAAACCCGTATTTTTTACAGTGGATGGGAAACCATCTTAAATTGCTCCCGCATTAATTATGTAAACTGCATTTATGACAGAACTACACAGATGCAGATATCATAATTTATCAATAAATACACGTACGTTTTCCCCTGCTTTTGACGCTGGCGCTGCTACGGATTTAGGAACGCACTGAATAACGCAGACTAAAATACGGGGAAATATGTTTTCATATGAGTTTTAAAGGGGACTGAGTTAATGGGCAACTTTAAGTGTGACCGGCTGGAAATTTAGGGGGGTTAAAACCCTCCTAAAATGGGCCTAGTGACGCCCCTGATTGATATATGATACACGCAGCAACTGCCATTTCAACACATTTTTTATAGTATATTATGTCTCATCAGAATTCAACACTTACCCCTTTCTTGCTCCTTTCTTTCCACATCTTCTTTCCTTTTTTTCCTCTTCTCTGCGCCAGACTGATAATGCCACCTTTTAATTTTTAAACAGTGTGCAATTTACGCTAACACACATGATTGACAGCCAGGAGAGACACACGTTGACGCACAAGCAAACTTTATCTGAACGCATGACATGGGGCCCCCTAGTGGCCATGGGACCCTATGCAACCGCTTATTAGGTAGGGCCGGCACTGACTACATGTAACACACCGATCAGGCATAACATTATGACCACCTTCCTAATATTGTGTTGGTCCCTCTTTTGCTGTCAAAACAGCTCTGACCCGTCGAGGCATGGACTCCACTAGACCCCTGAAGGTGTGCTGTGGTATCTGGCACCAAGGTGTTAGCAGCGGATCCTTTAAGTCCTGTAAGTTGCGAGGTACAGTAGCTCGTCTATTTGATCCGACCACACAAGCCAGCCTTCGCTCCCCACACGCATCAATGAGCATTGGCCGCCCATGACCCTGTCACCGGTTCACCACTGTTCCTTCCTTGGACCACTTTTGATAGATACTGACCACTGCAGACCGGGAACACCCCACAAGAGCTCCAGTTTTGGAGATGCTCTGACCCAGTCATCTAGCCATCACAATTTGGCCCTTGTCAAACTCGCTCAATCCTTACGCTTGCCCATTTTTCCTGCTTCTAACACATCAACTCTGAGGACAAAACGTTCACTTGCTGCCTAATATATCCCACCCACTAACAGGTGCCGTGATGAAGAGATAATCAGTGTTCACTTCACCTGTCAGTGGTCATAATGTTATGCCTAATCGGTGTATATTGTTTTTGAAATATACTTAAAGTTACTGCTGACTAGGGCTGTGCGATATTGAAGAAAAATGCGATATGCAATACCTTGTTAAATAATGCGATATTCAATATGCGATACGATATTGCTTTAAGTGTGTAAAATCTATTTAAATTATATTAAAAAAATTATTTAAAAACTGAGAATGATACCATTTATGTGTTTCACATTCTTTCTGGGAAAAGAAAGCATCGCTACAACTTCTGTAAGTGACCAGCAGTGTTTTAGCAAAAGTTAATGTCATAAATCTGACAATATCATTTTAACATCAATGTAAACAAACAAAAAATGTAATGCCAATATTTAAATACCAAAAACTCTTTGCTTGACTTGGTAACAGTTATATCAACCTAAAACTGAACATCCAGGTAAACAAAGTAACCTGAACTAGGGGTGGACGATCATTTTTATTATTTTAATTTATCTTTGTTATTAAAAATAAGAACTAAAAACAGTAGTCTTCACATGAATTAAATATACACTGATACATAATAAAGCTACAAAGGTTATTCAGCCAAGAGCACTGAGTGATTTTCTCTTACGCTTTCAGAGAGGTGGCTTGTGCGCACGTTTTGATGTGCGTGTCAGACAGCAGACAGCGCGAGACTGCAAGGAGGCATTTAATAACTCTTTTTAATGTCAAGCAAGTCACATAAGTAACAGTCGTGTGCCCAGTCTATTCTCTGCTATATGCGTCGACCTAAAACGTACACTTTTCACAATGTTGAAGTAGCCTATTAAAATCATTCAGATATTGCGTGCCGTTGCGATATGCATATTGCGATATGTACATTTGCGATATTTCGATAATTTCGATATATTGTGCAGCCCTACTGCTGACTGTACTGACAAGCATTTATAGTCAACTAAAATACACATTAATGTAATTGCTATTGAAACTTGTGTGTCATGTATCTATAATTACACATTTGTAATTTAATACATTTTAAATGTACTTTTTACTCAAAATATAATCAAGTACTTTTTTAAATTTCATCAAAATAAGTGTACTACTTTTAAGCACAACAAAAGATTATTAAAACAAAGATTAAAATGTACTTTAAAGTAAAACATGTTTTTGACATTATTACAAAGTGCATTTTTTAAAAGTATACTTAAGTGTGTTATGAAACATAGTCATGAAAGTGACTCTCTTTAAGTGCACTTAAAGGCCAGAATCTACTTTACATATAATTAAAAAATATACTTTTAAGATTTGAAGTACATTACAGGTGCACATTCAATACATTTATGAGCTCTTCTTTTTTTCACACAGGTATTTTCATAGCTTTAAATATCTTAAATAGCTTTAACAAATTGTGTTCTTAAAGTCCTAAAAGTTCACGCAGAGATGAAAATTCTGTCATAATTTACTTTTTACTTAAAGGGATAGTTCACCCAAAAATTAAAACTACCCCATGATTTACTCCCCCTCAAGCCATCCTAGGTGTGTATGACATTCTTCTTACAGACGAACACAATCGGAGTTATATTTAAAAATGTCCTGGCTCTTCCAAGCTTTATAATGTGAATGTTGCTCAGTGAATGTTGCTCTGTTTTTGAAGTCCATAAAAGTGCATCTATATCCATCATAACTGCTCCACACGGCTCCAGCGGGTTAATAAAGGCCTTTTGAAGTGAAGCGATGCGTTTGTGTAAGGAAAATATCCATATTTAAAAGTTTATAAAGTCAAATTTCTAACTTCCGGCGGACCGTCTTCTGTATTCAACTTACGGAAAAAGTGTAGCGCGTCTCGCAGTTCAAAATGCTTATGCTACGTGTCTGACAACATTGCACACCAGTTACGCTTGGCGGACGTAGTGTAAGCATTTTGAACTGCGCGAGGTGTTACACTTTCATGGGCTAATTTTCATTTTTGGGTGAACTAACCCTTTAACTAGCAGTAAAATCTGATGCATTAGAGCTGTGAGGCTCATTAGGCTCACAGTTTGTCCTCTCTTCTGTGTCTCAGATCCCGTCAGTGAGATGGCAGGACATCGGTGGTCTGCAGCAGGTTAAGAAGGAGATTCTGGACACGATTCAGCTTCCTCTGGACCATCCAGAGCTGCTCTCGCTGGGGCTGCGGCGCTCCGGTCTGCTGCTCTATGGGCCGCCCGGCACTGGAAAAACTCTGCTGGCTAAAGCCGTGGCCACCGAATGTACCATGACCTTTCTCAGGTGAGTATGTGAGAAGTATTAAATGCAGTGAGAGAGCAGTGTAACAAACTGATTGTAAATGCTTTTATATAATGAATGTGCCTGGTGTTTGTTTTCAGTGTGAAGGGTCCTGAACTTATCAACATGTATGTTGGTCAGAGTGAAGAGAACATTCGAGAGGGTAAGAGTAACCACATAAACTATACATCTCAGTCTAGTCATCCATATGAGCTGATTTCCACTATATTTATTGGGTCACACTATACAGGGAGTGCAGAATTATTAGGCAAGTTGTATTTTTGAGGATTAATTTTATTATTGAACAACAACCATGTTCTCAATGAACACAAAAAACTCATTAATATCAAAGCTGAATATTTTTGTATCAATATTTTAAGTAGTTTTTAGTTTTAGCTATTTTAGGGGGATATCTGTGTGTGCAGGTGACTATTACTGTGCATAATTATTAGGCAACTTAACAAAAAACAAATTTATACCCATTTCAATTATTTATTTTTACCAGTGAAACCAATATAACATCTCAACATTCACAAATATACATTTCTGACATTCAAAAACCAAACAAAAACAAATCAGTGACCAATATAGCCACCTTTCTTTGCAAGGACACTCAAAAGCCTGCCATCCATGGATTCTGTCAGTGTTTTGATCTGTTCACCATCAACATTGCGTGCAGCAGCAACCACAGCCTCCCAGACACTGTTCAGAGAGGTGTACTGTTTTCCCTCCTTGTAAATCGCACATTTGATGATGGACCACAGGTTCTCAATGGGGTTCAGATCAGGTGAACAAGGAGGCCATATCATTAGATTTTCTTCTTTTATACCCTTTCTTGCCAGCCACGCTGTGGAGTACTTGGACGCGTGTGATGGAGCATTGTCCTGCATGAAAATCATGTTTTTCTTGAAGGATGCAGACTTCTTCCTGTACCACTGCCTGAAGAAGGTGTCTTCCAGAAACTGGCAGTAGGACTGGGAGTTGAGCTTGACTCCATCCTCAACCCGAAAAGGCCCCACAAGCTCATCTTTGATGATACCAGCCCAAACCAGTACTCCACCTCCACCTTGCTGGCGTCTGAGTCGGACTGGAGCTCTCTGCCCTTTACCAATCCAGCCACGGGCCCATCCATCTGGCCCATCAAGACTCACTCTCATTTCATCAGTCCATAAAACCTTAGAAAAATCAGTCTTGAGATATTTCTTGGCCCAGTCTTGACGTTTCAGCTTGTGTGTCTTGTTCAGTGGTGGTCGACTTTCTGCCTTTCTTACCTTGGCCATGTCTCTGAGTATTGCACACCTTGTGCTTTTGGGCACTCCAGTGATGTTGCAGCTCTGAAATATGGCCAAACTGGTGGCAAGTGGCATCTTGGCAGCTGCACGCTTGACTTTTCTCAGTTCACGGGCAGTTATTTTGCGCCTTGGTTTTTCCACACGCTTCTTGCGACCCTGTTGACTATTTTGAATGAAACGCTTGATTGTTCGATGATCACGCTTCAGAAGCTTGGCTATTTTAAGACTGCTGCATCCCTCTGCAATATATCTCACTATTTTTGACTTTTCTGAGCCTGTCAAGTCCTTCTTTTGACCCATTTTGCCAAAGGAAAGGAAGTTGCCTAATAATTATGCACACCTGATATAGGGTGTTGATGTCATTAGACCACACCCCTTCTCATTACAGAGATGCACATCACCTAATATGCTTAATTGGTAGTAGGCTTTCCAGCCTATACAGCTTGGAGTAAGACAACATGCATAACGAGGATGATGTGGTCAAAATACTCATTTGCCTAATAATTCTGCACTCCCTGTAGTTTAGGGTCCAATTCTCTACTCTTCTTAACTAACTATTAACTACGACTTTTGCCTCAATACACTCCTAATTACTGCTTATTAATAGTTAGTAAGGTAGTTGTTAAGTTTAGGTATTGAGTAGGATTAAGGGATGTAGAATATGGTCATAAGGCATTAATATGTGCTTTATAAGTACTAATAAACAGTCAATAGCCTAGCAATATGCAAGCTAATAAGCAACTAGTTAATAGTGAGAATTGAACCCTAAACTAAAGTGTTACCATTTATTGTATTGAGCTTGTTAACGTTTCCCTCTCTGTCTCCCTCAGTGTTCAGCAAGGCCAGAACTGCTGCTCCCTGTATCATTTTCTTTGATGAGCTGGACTCTTTGGCTCCTAATAGAGGCCACAGTGGAGACTCAGGAGGGGTGATGGACAGGTCAGCATCACAAAACCCTAACACCAACACCACATGTGCAGATTGTTGCTATTAAATTAAAAAAAGTAACAACACTAGTTTTTCTTCAGTATAAAGGGCCGGTCACTGTACACTTTTCGTTCCATTCACTTTCAAAGGCACTGGAAATGCAGGCTGATGGGAAGAAGATTTCACAAATTTCACATTTTCACATTTCCTGATCTGCGAATTTGTATCACGTGAAGGTGTGTGTCCAATAAAAGATTGATAAGTTGCAACCTCTGAATTAAAATAACACACATTTTCAAAACAGTTTGCCAAAGTGAACTTTATAGAAAAGTTTGCCCCTTCGAAATACCATTGGTCCATGGTGATGATGTAATAGGTGGGTGTGGCTGTGAGGCTCCGCCTTCTTTGAGGTGAAAACCTATGGTTAATTTCTTCTGTTCAGTCCGTTGAGGTCAGACGCAAGTAAAAACATGAACACTGGAGAGCCGCTTTATAGTAGAAAATGAAGTTGTAATTCTAATTGAAAGAGACACCAACACTGTTTTTTCATGTTTGATACTGTAAAGCTGCTTGCGTTTAAACAATCTATTGTATAAAGTGCATATAAATAAACGTGATAGCTTTCTACAAGTTGAAATCTCGTAATTACAACATGGTGTGAATGCAACATAAAATACAGGACTATAGGGTTCACATGACTAAAACAACCAATGAGAACAAGACACATGAAACAAGAACATGACACATAAGACAAGGGAGGCACAAGACATGATCACATGAGGGCAAGTAGGTCACATGACAAGAACCAGGAAACATGCCTGAGGCAAAATTATAAATTAAAAGACATGAAAACATGAACCAAAACCCAAACCAACATGACAACTTGACTGGAGTGCCGAATTGCAGAGTTGGTGCAAACATCCACATCTCTAGGATCAGATGCTTTCTGCTCTTTTTACAATACAGATTGTTTCAAAGCTGCTTTACAGTGATAATAGGAAAATAATGCAACAAAGTTTGTTTCGGCTGTACAGCTGCTATGGAGAAAACAGTGATGTCATCGTCCAGCTTAGTTCAATTATCATATAGTGTCAATGCGGGTGGATCAGTAATATAGTTGAATATTTAGTGTCTCCAACTAAGCAAGCCAAAACCCGAAGGCAACAGAGGCGACGGTGGCAAGGAACCAAAACTCCATCAGGTGGCAGGAAGGAGAAAAAAACCTTGGGAGAAACCAGGCTCACCACTGTCATTTATGTTGTGTTTTTGTTTGTGTCTTGTTATTGAGAGGAAAGCGCGCAGCACATAATCATCTAAATGCCGTTCTCAGCAGCGTGAGTGGCGTTGGCATGTTCAGTAAACCACCGGTCACATATTTCGAACTTCTTTTTACCCCTAAGCAACAAACAAAAGATTATTTTGCTGTGAGTATATCAGGGCCTTTAGCCGGTGTTGCTGCACAAGCTCTCTATAGCAGTTATAAAGGATTAGTTCACTTGACCTTAAGTCATCCTAGGTGTATATGACATTCTTCTTTCTGATGAACACAATCAGAGTTATATTAATAAATATCCTGATCCAAGCTTTATAATGGCAGTAAACAGGGCCCACGAGTTTTAAGCTCAAAAAAGTGCATCCATCATAACTGCTCCACATGGCTCCGGGTCTGAAGCGAATCGATGGGTTTATGTAAGAAAAATATCCATATTTAAAACTTTATGAAGTAAAATATCTAGCTTCCGGCGGACCGCCTTCAGTATTAAACTAAATGAACTCCGGCTGCTGGTCTGTGCTGCGACTCCCGTTCGGCTCACGTTGCACGTTCAGTTTTTAATTGTAGTGTCTGTTCTGTAACTGAACTAAATGATTTTTACTACTATAAAAAAATCTAAATGACGGTGGGGGCATGGTGGGCAAGTGATGTTGCGGCTGAACACCGGTAATGCCGCCAACACAGACTATCGCAACAAGCCTACTAGACTGTAGACTAGCTTCACTCTGAACAGTGAGTTTTTCTTGCTTATGCCCTGAACGGGCCATTCGTGTGGATTTAGATCTCGCTCAAGATGCGCGCTGTCTGTGGAGGCCAGACTAACCACTCCAACTTGTAGTGGAGCTGACGGCTCACATTGCGAAATTCCATGACTACAATAAATACATCCACCACCACTAGAGGCAGTGTTTACTTAAGAAATTTGAGAAAATGTAGTTTCTTAGTATCTATATTAATATAAAACTTTTTAAATAAAGTGTGTTCAATAACATATTAGTTTTTGCTTTGGAGAGAATGAAGAAACGTCAATTGTATCAGCTAAAGGATTGTTTCATTGGAAGACACTTTTAACCAAAGTGACTTCTTGTTACTTATTCTATCAGCTCTTGATTTCCCTGGGAATCGAACCCATGATCTTGGTGTTGCTAGCGCCATGACCTACTGTTTGAGCTTCAGGATGGCTTGTTGCATCATGATAAGCCAAGTTTTGTCACTTGTATCACTAGGGTTGTATCGCAGCTTTTAGCAGAGCTGGATGGTCTTCATTTGTCTGGAGACGTCTTTGTGATCGGAGCAACTAATCGCCCCGATCTGCTGGACCAATCATTGCTAAGGCCTGGCAGGTAAACGTATTCAGATAATTGCTCCTCAATTGTTGTCTTGAATAAAATACTTGCATTCTTGCAATTTGCCCTTTTTCAGATTTGATAAGTTGGTGTATGTTGGTGTGAATGAAGACAGAGATTCGCAGCTGCAGGTTCTGAAGGCAATCTTACGCAAGTGAGTGTCCATCATGACGTTCCTCTCTCTCAGGGCTCTAGCGTGTTATTGGTAGTGACTCTCTGCTTTCTGATTGGAGGTTTAAAGTGGATCCCAGCGTGTGTCTGTCGGAGGTCGTGGAGTCCTGCCCTCCTCAGCTGAGCGGAGCTGATCTCTACGCACTCTGCTCGGACGCCATGATGTGCGCCATCAAGAGGAAGATTTCGCTCATCACTGAAGGTATGTGACGAGCCAATATTCAGTGCAGAGCAACAAATGTGGAAAATCAACGAATGAAGGATGATCTGGCTTTTTTTGATTATGTGACGCAGGGGTGACTAAGCATGACAAACTAAATGGCAAATGTTTGATGAAAATATCATCACCGTTACTTCAGATCCTCAGAGCAATTAGGAGCGCTTGGTTGTCAGTCATCACATGCAGGGTTTTTTTATGGAATCCATCAATTTTGCATTTTCTGATTTTTATCAGTGTTGAAAACAGTTGTGCTGTTACATATTTTTTTTTGTGGAAACCGTGACACACCATTCAAAAGTTTGGGGCAAGTAAGATTTACTTTTATTCAGCAAGGATGCATTAAATTGATCAAAAGTTACAGTAAAGACTTTTATAATGTTTCAAAAGATTTCGATTTCAAATAAATGCTGTTCTTTTGAACTATCTATTCATCATATTTTTTGCAGAACTGCCTTATAGATGAAATAAACTAATTTAATAACTGATGATCTTTACAATGGAACTGTATCAGTTCACACGGGTGGGCCTTGATAAAACAGGGTGGATATAGAGTATGAAAACTGCATGCCAAATTATCAGGGGGAAAAACGCAGCACAGTTTCAAGTTCAAAGTTACAAAACAGCAAATAAGAAATAACCTACATGAATGAATTTGTGGTCAGCACGTGTTAACATTATTAACATTTTACCAAAATCAAGCTCAAATGGAGCTATGAGGTTTTTGACCAGCAAATTTCAGAGAATGTCAGAGATGCATGTTTTGTCCGTCATTAACAGCCGCATCTGAGGCAGTAAGTGCATTATGTTTTCATCAACTTAGTTATATCCCCAGTATCCCAAACAAGGCTTAAGTTAGTCCCAGACTAAAGTGCATGTTTGAGCTGTTTTAACTAAAATCAACTTGTACTGATATATCTTAAAATATGTCAGTGCCATTGTTTTGTCTTAAGATGCACACCAGTAATGTTTTTTTTTTTTTTTCTAAGGCCCTTTTATAAAAGCTACTTAAATTCCCTAATTGAACTAAGGTTTAATCCTGGCTTTATTTAAGCCCTTTTCTGTGAAACCAGGCCATAAAGTTTACTGTAGCAATGCGGACACTCTTATCACACTTATTTCTGACATTTGGCCAAAATCTCATGTTATTAAAGATGAAGTTCTACACACAGGCTATTTAAAAGCGTATTGAATATGACTCGATGACAAATGCTACACTAAGACACTCCTCCTCTTCTGCGTGTGGCACTTCATTCACGATAGAGGCGAGTTATAAGGTTTGACTGACCAATGGAGTTACGAGGTTTAGTCACAAGCTCTTTTGGTTAAATATTTCAAAACCCCACATAGAGGCGTAAAGGGTGACCAATAGTAATGATCTATGAAAAAATAAATAAATAAAAATTACTAAATTTGGAGATACAGGGTTTCTGCACGACAGCCAGGGGCGTAGTTTGCGAACTACGCCAAAACAAGCAAGTACAACCCCACCAATATTTATAGCCTACCATAATTAATGAAAACATCGAATCAAGCTATTGATCAATTATATACATTGCACGTTCCGAGCTTTTATGAGCACCAAGTTCCCGTACAAACTGAACAGACCAACTATCTGCCAAATATGACTGAAGCCCAGTTTATTTAATTGTGGATGAGCAAATCACCGTATTCTGTGAAAGTGTGATACTTATCAAAGAGTGACAACATTTGCGCGAGCCGTTCCTGATGATAAAATGTGCGATCCATTTGTCAAAACAGTCACGTCAAGTACAAATTAGAATCAAGAGGAACTTCTAGAATTATTGACTAAACAATTGGTCAAATGTGTCAAATGTGTTGTGGTAATAATGAGAGATATTAGGAAAAACCTGGCTTATTCAGATATTCCAAATCCAAGTTGACAGAAAATTAACATTTGCAGTACAAGTAAATTTAGTTAGTTTGGCCTATCATGGCACTTTGATTGAGAAAATTCTGTCAAACTGATAAGTCTTCAGGTGCTTAAATAAAATAAAATACATCATATCCTACACTCTGAGAAAAAAAGGTACAGTGGAGGTACAATTTGGTTCCTTGGGGAACAAAACATATAAATGTACCTTTAGAGGTACACCATTGGTGATCCTTAGGGTACAATTATACCATTGCTTTCCTCTACTTAGAGCAGGGGTTGGCAAGTTCGGTCCTAGTGAGTCGCTGTCCTGCAGAGTTTGGCTTCAACACTGAAAGACATCTACAGAAGCTCTAATTGAGAATTAACAGAGGTTTAGATGTTGATGTTTTATTGAAATACTTTTATTGATCACCATTATGGTGATCAGTGTTTCCTTTAGTTGGGCAGTTTGACCCTTGACTTTTTATGTGAGTTTGTGGTTTTTGATAGAGTGTTAACAAAACACATAATCTGTTCAAATCAAAAGAAACCATAAAGAAAAATTGTCGTGAAGAAAAATGTTTGACTAAACTCATCACTGACTAAAAATGTTAATAAATAATATTCACCAACAATACTCTTTGCCACAGATCAGACTTTCTGAATTCTGATTTTTAAATACATTCTAGGGGGAAAAAAGTTTAGACGCACACAGATATCAAGAATCAGCATATGAATCTCAACAATGGTGACATACTTAATGCTGCAATGCATGCTGGGAGCCATGAGTTTTATACTGTGGTGGTTTAGTAGGGTTGGAGCTAAACTCTGCAGGACATCGGCTCTCTAGGATCGAACTTGCCTACCCTTAACTTAGAGGTACAAAAATGTACCCTTAAGGGTACCACCCCAGTGACGGCCACTTGTACCTTAAAAGGTACATTTTTGTACTCTTATTTTTAAGAGTGTATATGTAAACATGTAATTGTTGACTAGGCTATTACTTTATTGCAGTTATGTTATCAATGCTTGTGTAGATGATACCACAAAATACCATTTTGCAAAAATAAACAAACTAGCAAATAAATAAATGAACCTCACGAGGGAGCATGCCCCTGGACATTGACAGCGACAATATGAATTAATGTTTAGAATCTGTAACTATACACTATGAATGTTTGTACTTACCTTTGCATGTCCTTCTGCAGTATAACTGTGAGAGGCTTCTGGTTAAACACTGTGATGATCTCATCATAATCAACTGTCTCTGTTATTGTGCGTTATGGGAATTGCACGGTTTCCTGGCTTGGTTTCTTGCAGCAGTACATATCCAAATAAAATATCCAAATTAGGCTTTTAAAGTATCGACTGATTGATATTTGCTTGACAATTTTCAAATTCAACTCCATGTTCCACAAACAAGCAAATCTAACAGGGACTAGCGTTCACGTCTGCGTTTGTCCACTTGAGTAAAGGATGTTTCAGGCCTGACTCTTTGTCCGTCTCTCTGGTTCTTTCTCAAAGTCTGGACTACTTTCCTTGATCTTTTTTCATCTCTCTGTCTGCGGTGCAGGTGTGGATTCGGAGGCCGGCGCTCTGACTCTGTGTTCAGAAGACTTCAGACAGGCTCTGTCAGGCCTTCAGCCGTCCGTCTCTGAACAGCAGCTCAACAGATACAAACTCATCCAGCAGAAATTCACCACAAAATAACACTGTGCCGACTGAAATCATTCCTCCAGTGGTAACTGCTTCAGCTGAAAGCTTTGCACCATGTCCTATCCAGACCTGATGTGATAAAGCTACTCTCATTGCTGCATATAACTGGATATTAAACATCAGATGTCTTCTGATTGGCTGTGATTGTGTCATGTTGCACTTTTACCTTCAATGTGCACCGACACATGTTACGAGAGACTTGTCTGGTTTGGACACAGTAGAATATGTTTCTGTAACTTTTTAAAAATTAAAAACGAAATAAGAGCGTGAAATACAAAGTCACAACTCACAACTCAGGGGTTTGATTTAAACATGCATTGGTCAGAATTTATATTAAGTGCTTAGTTTTAGATAATTCAAGTAATAATCAATTATTAATTTGCTATGCAAATGTTAAAAATAGCTGATAACAGTGGTTGTTGTCTGTATGATTTAGAAATGTTAATGAGAATAAATTGAAAAGGTTTATATTTTCTGGTTTTATAATGTGTAATTACTACTTAATTACTATGTTGTTACTACATATATAACAAAGGAAAATTGGGACAACCTAATATAAAGTGTTACCTTGTTAATTCAAAGAATTACTGAAATTAAACTCTGAGGTAAACGTATGTGATTCTTCAAACAAATCTCTGTGAATGCTTTGACGTATAGCTCAAGATAGAAGACAATATGAACACAAAAGACAAAATTATTCAAAAGATAAATTAATTGTGAAAATTTCAAACTGAAAGCATATATTTTGACTCCTCGTGCTTTAGCTTGTTGCTGGAAGCAAGTGTAATTGTATTGCTTTTTTATATTGTGTGTGTGTGTGTGTGTAATATATATATATATATATATATATATATACACTCACCTAAAGGATTATTAGGAACACCATACTAATACTGTGTTTGACCCCCTTTCGCCTTCAGAACTGCCTTAATTCTACGTGGCATTGATTCAACAAGGTGCTGAAAGCATTCTTTAGAAATGTTGGCCCATATTGATAGGATAGCATCTTGCAGTTGATAGAGATTTGTGGGATGCACATCCAGGGCACGAAGCTCCCGTTCCACCACATCCCAAAGATGCTCTATTGGGTTGAGATCTGGTGACTGTGGGGGCCATTTTAGTACAGGGAACTCATTGTCATGTTCAAGAAACCAATTTGAAATGATTCGAGCTTTGTGACATGGTGCATTATCCTGCTGGTAGCCATCAGAGGATGGGTACATGGTGGTCATAAAGGGATGGACATGGTCAGAAACAATGCTCAGGTAGGCCGTGGCATTTAAACGATGCCCAATTGGCACTAAGGGGCCTAAAGTGTGCCAAGAAAACACCCCCCACACCATTACACCACCACCACCAGCCTGCACAGTGGTAACAAGGCATGATGGATCCATGTTCTCATTCCGTTTACGCCAAATTCTGACTCTACCATCTGAATGTCTCAACAGAAATCGAGACTCATCAGACCAGGCAACATTTTTCCAGTCTTCAACTGTCCAATTTTGGTGAGCTCGTGCAAATTGTAGCCTCTTTTTCCTATTTGTAGTGGAGATGAGTGGTACCCGGTGGGGTCTTCTGCTGTTGTAGCCCATCCGCCTCAAGGTTGTGCGTGTTGTGGCTTCACAAATGCTTTGCTGCATACCTCGGTTGTAACGAGTGGTTATTTCAGTCAAAGTTGCTCTTCTATCAGCTTGAATCAGTCGGCCCATTCTCCTCTGACCTCTAGCATCAACAAGGCATTTTCGCCCACAGGACTGCCGCATACAGGATGTTTTTCCCTTTTCACACCATTCTTTGTAAACTCGAGAAATGGTTGTGTGTGAAAATCCCAGTAACTGAGCAGATTGTGAAATACTCAGACCGGCACCAACAACCATGCCACGCTCAAAATTGCTTACATCACCTTTCTTTCCCATTCTGACATTCAGTTTGGAGTTCAGGAGATTGTCTTGACCAGGACCACACCCCTAAATGCATTGAAGCAACTGCCATGTGATTGGTTGATTAGACAATTGCATTAATGAGAAATTGAACAGGTGTTCCTAATAATCCTTTAGGTGAGTGTATATATATATAACATGGCAGTTGCTTCAATGCATTTAGGGGTGTGGTCCTGGTCAAGACAATCTCCTGAACTCCAAACTGAATGTCAGAATGGGAAAGAAAGGTGATTTAAGCAATTTTGAGCGTGGCATGGTTGTTGGTGCCAGACGGGCCGGTCTGAGTATTTCACAATCTACTCAGTTACTGGGATTTTCACGCACAACCATTTCTAGAGTTTACAAAGAATGGTGTGAAAAGGGAAAAACATCCAGTATGCGGCAGTCCTGTGGGCGAAAATGCCTTGTTGATGCTAGAGGTCAGAGGAGAATGGGCCGACTGATTCAAGCTGATAGAAGAGCAACTTTGACTGAAATAACCACTCGTTACAACCGAGGTAGCAAAGCATTTGTGAAGCCACAACATGCACAACCTTGAGGCGGATGGGCTACAACAGCAGAAGACCCCACCAGGTACCACTCATCTCCACTACAAATAGGAAAAAGAGGCTACAATTTGCACAAGCTCACCAAAATTGGACAGTTGAAGACTGGAAAAGCGTTGCCTGGTCTGATAAGTCTCGATTTCTGTTGAGACATTCAGATGGTAGAGTCAGAATTTGGCGTAAACGGCATGAGAACATGGATCCATCATGCCTTGTTACCACTGTGCAGGCTGGTGGTGGTGGTGTAATGGTGTGGGGGGTGTTTTCTTGGCACACTTTAGGCCCCTTAGTGCCAATTGGGCATCGTTTAAATGCCACGGCCTACCTGAGCATTGTTTCTGACCATGTCCATCCCTTTATGACCACCATGTACCCATCCTCTGATGGCTACTTCCAGCAGGATAATGCACCATGTCACAAAGCTCGAATCATTTCAAATTGGTTTCTTGAACATGACAATGAGTTCCCTGTACTAAAATGGCCCCCACACTCACCAGATCTCAACCCAATAGAGCATCTTTGGGATGTGGTGGAACGGAAGCTTCGTGCCCTGGATGTGCATCCCACAAATCTCCATCAACTGCAAGATGCTATCCTATCAATATGGGCCAACATTTCTAAAGAATGCTTTCAGCACCTTGTTGAATCAATGCCACATTGAATTAAGGCAGTTCTGAAGGCGAAAGGGGGTCAAACACAGTATTAGTATGGTGTTCCTAATAATCCTTTAGGTGAGTGTATATTTAAAAATCATAATTGTGCTATATTGGCTTATTTTCTTAATGCAATATATAATACAAATATATATATGGGTAGTTGACATTTAGGCAGTAAAAATGTTACACACCATTTTTGAAGAAAAAATACATATATTTATGTAGTGTGAAGTCTGATGTTTGAGAAAATATAAGGAGTCACTAACTTTATCAATTCTTTTTTTTATTGTATTTTTTTTTTTTTTTTACTGAACTGTACAGTAAATGTGTCCTATGGTGTGATACAGGAAAAATTAAGAAAAAAAACCTCTTAATAATATACAAATAGCATGAGAGAAATTTATCTTCATTGTTAGACACTTATTTTCATATAGTGCTATTTATTTAATATGAAATTATGAATAACATTATTTTTCCCCATTACTTGTTGGACATTTTCAATAAATAGGAGACAAACTTTGCTGTCATCCTTTCAAAACTTCTGAAAATTATACAATTTTAATGATTGTTTAGTGATGATTATATTTCCCCTACAGCAATACTCAACTGATCTTTAAGATATTTTGAGATAAAATAACCACAGATTTGTTTTTATGTGTCACACCGTAGAATATTATGTCACACTAAAGGACAGAAATGGTAGTTATTTCATTAAAGAAAGTGAGGGGTATTATATTAAAGTATTTTTATTTAACTTTGAATGTGTCAAAGAAAGAATTTTTTATTTTGATACAAACAACATCAGCGTGTTTAGAAACTTTTAGAAATATATAGATGAAAAAAATGATTGCAATTTACTAAAATAGACACTTGTAAAATTATGCCTGAGCTATTTATTAAAATTTTTATGCTTTTCTTTTTAATTTATAAAAGCTGTAATTTATTGAACCATGCTTGAGACAGTCACAACATAGGACAGTTTTGAGATTCAAAAATGTAAAAAATCTAATAACACAGCAGTTTTTATAACAACAGTCAAGTCAAGTCACCTTTATTTATATAGTGCTTTTTACAATGCCGATTGTTTCAAAGCAGCTTCACAGTGTTAACAGGAAAATAATGCAACAGAATTTGATTCAGCAGCCGCTCTGGAGAAAACTGTGATGTCATCCAGCTCATTTCAATTATCATATAGTGTCAATGCAGGCAGATCAATAATATAGTTGAAATTTTTGTGTCCCCAACTGAGCAAGCCAAAAGACAAAGGCGACGGTGACCAGGAACCAAAATTCCTTCAGGGCCAGAATGGAGAAAAAAACCTTGGGAGAAACCAGGCTCAGTTCTCGGGGAGCCAGTTCTCCTCTGGCCAATTAACAAATAGTGTATGATTATGATTCTGGCAACATTACAGGTCAGAAGTCATATTAGATCGAAAGATATTCGTAAGATTATTCAAAAGATTGGCGTCATCATGCCGGAGACGGGTTTAATGAGGATGTCGTGTTGATGCGGCATTTACAGGGGGGAGTTTAATTGACACGGTCTCTGCAGACATTTCAGGGATGCGTTGGTCATGTCCAGGCGCATGTTCATCATCTGATCTGGATACGGCCCGGATACGGCTGACTGCAGTAAACCTTGGGATAAACAGAGAGACTAACATTAGCGTAGATGCCATTCTATCAGGTGTTACGGGAAGTGTTCCCGGTTCCAGCAGACCTAGTTAATGCAGCCTAACAATCATTTAATTGATTTGAATAATAGAAACTGATAATGTTCTATGTGTATGCCATAGTAAAGAGATGTGTTTTTAGTCTAGATTTAAACTGACAGAGCGTGTCTGCTTCCCAAACAATGCTAGGAAGACTGTTCCAGAGTTTAGGTGCTAAATAGGAAAAGGATCGACCGCATGCAGTTGATTTTGATATTCTAGGTATTATCAACTGGCCAGAGTTTTGAGACCGCAATAGACGTGATGGAGTATAATGCGTTAAGTGCTCGCTCAAGTACTGGGGAGCTAAGCCATTTAGTGCTTTGTAAGTAATTAGCAAGATTTTAAAATGTATGCAATGTTTAACAGGGAGCCAGTGCAGTGTTGACAGAACCGGGCTAATATGGTCATACTTCCTGGTTCTAGTAAGAACTCGAGCTGCTGCGTTTTGGACCAGCTGCAGTTTATTTATTAAGCGAGCAGGGCAACCACCCAGTAGAGCATTACGATAATCTAGCCTTAAGGTCATGAACGCATTAACTAACTGTTCAGTATTTTGCATTGAAAGCATGTGCCGTAATTTAGATATATTTTTAAGATGGTAGAATGCAGTTTTACAGATGCTAGAAACGTGGCTTTCAAATGAGAGATTTGTATCAAAGAGCACACCCAGGTTCCTAACTGACGACGAGGACTTGACAGAGCAGCCATCAAGTGTTAGACAGTATTCTAGGATACTACATGTGGAGTTTTTTTGTCCAACAATTAAAAATGATTTTTTTTCTGAATTAAGTTGCAGGAAATTACTAGTCATCCAATTTTTTATATCAGCCTATGCATTCCGTTGATCTTGTGAATTGGTAAGTTTTGTCAGGGCGTGAAGAAATATAGAGCTGAGTATCGTCAGTATAACAATGAAAACTAACGCCATGCTTCCTAATGATATCTCCCAGTGGTAGCATGTACAGGGTGAAGAGCAACGGTCCTAGCACTGAGCCCTGCGGTACTCCATACTGAACTTGTGATCGGTGTGACATCTCTTCATTTACTGCTACAAACTGATAACGATCAGATAAGTATGATTTAAACCATGCCAATGCAATTCCACTAATGCCAACATAATTTTCGAGTCTATTCAGAAGAATGTTGTGGTCGATAGTATCGAATGCACCGCTAAGATCGAGTAACACTAATAGAGAGATACAACCACGATCGCATGATAAGAGTAAATCATTTGTAACTCTAATGAGAGCTGTCTCAGTACTATGATACGGTCTGAATCCTGACTGGAAATCCTCACAGATACCATTTCTTTCTAAAAAGGAGCATAGTTGTGAGGACACTGCTTTTTGTAGTATTTTTGACAGAAAGGGTAGATTTGAGATTGGCCTGTAATTGACTAATTCTGTAGGATCAAGTTGCAGTTTTTTAATAAGTGGTTTAATAATAGCCAACTTAAAAGTTTTCGGTACGTATCCTAAAGTCAAGGATGAATTAATGATATTAAGAAGAGGATCTTTGACCTTTGGAAGCATCTCTTTTAGTTGTTTAGTCGGTATAGGGTCGAGCATACATGTTGTTGATTTTGATGATTTAACGAGTTTAGCCAATTCATCTTCTCCTATAGCAGTGAATGAGTGTAATTTTTCCTCAGTGACACTACAATGCACTGTCTAATGTGGTACTGTAGTAGACGGCTGCATGGTTATAATTTTTTTCCTAATATTATCAATCTTGCATGTAAAGAAGTTCATAAAGTCATTACTGCTGTGCTGTTTACAAACATCAGAAGTTTTATTTTTGGTTAATTTAGCCATTGTATCCAGGTCCATGTAAGACAAATAAATGTTTAACCATTTACTGTGTTTTAAATGTAACAGTACTAATTATATTCATTTTTATCTTGTGTGACAGTGAAAATGCCATGTCACGTCCATATATATATACACTCACCTAAAGGATTATTAGGAACACCTGTTCAATTTCTCATTAATGCAATTGTCTAATCAACCAATCACATGGCAGTTGCTTCAATGCCTTTAGGGGTGTGGTCCTGGTCAAGACAATCTCCTGAACTCCAAACTGAATGTCAGAATGGGAAAGAAAGGTGATTTAAGCAATTTTGAGCGTGGCATGGTTGTTGGTGCCAGACGGGCCGGTCTGAGTATTTCACAATCTGCTCAGTTACTGGGATTTTCACGCACAACCATTTCTAGAGTTTACAAAGAATGGTGTGAAAAGGGAAAAACATCCAGTATGCGGCAGTCCTGTGGGCGAAAATGCCTTGTTGATGCTAGAGGTCAGAGGAGAATGGGCCGACTGATTCAAGCTGATAGAAGAGCAACTTTGACTGAAATAACCACTCATTACAACCGAGGTATGCAGCAAAGCATTTGTGAAGCCACAACACGCACAACCTTGAGGCGGATGGGCTACAACAGCAGAAGACCCCACCGGATACCACTCATCTCCACTACAAATAGGAAAAAGAGGCTACAATTTGCACGAGCTCACCAAAATTGGACAGTTGAAGACTGGAAAAATGTTGCCTGGTCTGATGAGTCTCGATTTCTGTTGAGACATTCAGATGGTAGAGTCAGAATTTGGCGTAAACAGAATGAGAACATGGATCCATCATGCCTTGTTACCACTGTGCAGGCTGGTGGTGGTGGTGTAATGGTGTGGGAGATGTTTTCTTGGCACACTTTAGGCCCCTTAGTGCCAATTGGGCATCGTTTAAATGCCACGGCCTACCTGAGCATTGTTTCTGACCATGTCCATCCCTTTATGACCACCATGTACCCATCCTCTGATGGCTACTTCCAGCAGGATAATGCACCATGTCACAAAGCTCGAATCATTTCAAATTGGTTTCTTGAACATGACAATGAGTTCACTGTACTAAAATGGCCCCCACAGTCACCAGATCTCAACCCAATAGAGCATCTTTGGGATGTGGTGGAACGGGAGCTTCGTGCCCTGGATGTGCATCCCACAAATCTCCATCAACTGCAAGATGCTATCCTATCAATATGGGCCAACTTTTCTAAAGAATGCTTTCAGCACCTTGTTGAATCAATGCCACGTAGAATTAAGGCAGTTCTCAAGGCGAAAGGGGGTCAAACACAGTATTAGTATGGTGTTCCTAATAATCCTTTAGGTGAGTGTATATATATATATATATATATATATATATATATATATATATATATATATATATATATATATAAACTGATCAGGCATAAAATTATGAAGTATGTTAGGCAGCAAGTGAACATTTTGTCCTCAAAGTTGATGTGTTAGAAGCAGGAAAAATGGGCAAGCGTAAGGATTGAGCGAGTTTGGCGAGGGCCAAATTGTGATGGCTAGACGACTGGGTCAGAGCATCTCCAAAACTGCAGCTCTTGTGGGGTGTTCCGGCAGTGGTCAGTATCCATCAAAAGTGCTCCAAGGAAGGAACAGTGGTGAACCGGCAAAAGGGTCATGGGCGGCCAAGGCTCATTGATGCACGTGGGGAGTGAAGGCTGGCCAGTGTGGTCCGATCAAACAGACGAGCTACTGTAGCTCAAATTGCCCAAGAAGTTAATGCTGGTTCTGATAGAAAGGTGTCAGAATACACAGTGCATCGCAGTTTGTTGCGTATGGGGCTGCATAGCCACAGACCACACTGTAAAAAAAAAAAATTCTGTTAAATTTACAGTAAAAAAACTGGGAGCTGTGGTTGCCAGAAATGTACCATAAAAACTACAGTAGCAAAATTTTAGGTTTTACAGATTTAAGTTAAATTTACAGTAAAAAAAAAAAAAAAAAATTACCAACCTATTGAAATACTAATATCTGTTATGTACCTTAGCTATATACTGACAGCCACCAATCACAGTGATGATGAGAGTCACATGATGAATCAAAGCTCATCACAATCATGGTAACACACAAAAAATATGAAGAAACATTAGACTGGGTAAACCCAGCCTGATCTGCCGGCGATTTGATTTCTTCCTGCAACTCAGTCTGGAAACCTGTACATTCATTTCTACTGCTTCTGTTACACTTTTGCAGGAACCAATCACAGACTGGCTTATCCACCTGGCGCGCTATTGGCGGGTTTAACACGATGACGATAGAGAAGCGATGGGTCGTTGCCTGTTGATCACGCCTCTTGTGGATTGGTTGAAGGACAATCCAATTGCATACAGAGTCATTTGAATTATGCTTGTTTATCACGCCTCTTGTGCAGTAGAAAATACATGGCAGACTCCCCAGACCAATGTTCAATCTTAAATTGAACTTGGTCTGGTGATAGCCAGGCAAAAGAAACATAGTTATTTCAATGAAAATACATCAAATGTGAAGTGTCATGCAGGGAATTCTGGGAATGTCAATTTACAGTTTTTCACTGTTTGACTGTTTTACAGGTTGGTTTTTTTATTTTTTATTTAACGCTATTTTACTGTAAAATTACATTAAATGTAAGGTTAGATCTATTACAGTTATTCACTGTATAAGATAAACATCATTCTAGCAAGCAGTCAGTCCAGTCAAACCGCCTCTTTTAACTTCAGGATCTGTAGACGCTGATGTCTGAGGATTCAGTGGAAGTTATTAGCAGGTGTGATTTTTCATGCTGTGCTCTAAACTACAAATAAATTCAGTTCCTTTTCAGTCGGTCACGACGTCACCGACCAATTGGGATCACTTCAGGGAGCCCCTATCAGCTTTGAGATATAGAGAACCGGGCAATGACTATTGGCGTGCGAGATTTGCATCTCGCGCTCCGCCCCGCAGCGCGGGTATAAAGCGGAAGCGAATGCAGCGCACTGTTGTCATTCACTTCGGAGCCGAACGGCGTTGATGAAGCAAGACTGCTTTCTAAAAGAGAGTGTTTATCTGCGAGAGATACTTCAGAGAACGAGAGGGACGCTTTTGTGTTGGAGAAAAGGCACAATCAGCGCGACCGCGAGACCACCGCTGCTATATATAAACAAACTGCTGTTCTCACAGCAACTGTTGGTTCGGTGAGGGCATTTGTTTACAGTGAGTGCAGACACAGACTGCACCTATATCCTGTGTGCTGCCGCGGGCTTCCCCTGGGTGCTTCAGCACTTCTAAAAGAGCGTTTCCTCACAAAAGAGCAACACGGGTGTGACACTGCATCTTTTTCAAGATGTCATTCCACCCATGCTTTTCTGGATGCGGTCGTTCCCTGTCGCCAGCTGACGGTCACAATCGTTGTATCACGTGTCTGGGCATTCAGCACGCTTGGGCAGCTTTTGTGTTCCCACTGCGGGAACATGACTATCTCGGCGCTTAGATCGAGACTCACCTACCTTCGGGAAGGCGGAGTCCCTCTACCCATACCTCGATCTAGTGCTATTTCTCAGAATAGACCTACTTTGACGGATGGCCAGGGTGATCTGAGGATTACGTTCAGGGCAAACCCGCCGAGCCAGCCTCCGCAGGCCCCTGATCCCTCACAAGCGCCGCAGCCGGTAGAGCTTCCGGAGGAATCGCTGGCCCCTGCCATGGGCGTCCAGTGGTGACCTTTGGGGCTCCAGCAGACGAACAGATGTCGATCGCTGCATCGGAGGGGGAGTTCCGGTCCTCGGAGGATGAAGATTCGGCTGTACTGCCTCCCTCTGGGAGAGTGGCAACGGTCGAGTCGGACCCCGAGTTGACGGCTATGCTTTCCCGGGCTGCCGAAAAGGTCGGGCTTGAGTGGAACCCTCCACCACGTCCCGAACTTTCTAGGTTGGATGATTGGTTTCTCGGGACGGGTCGCGCTGGTTCTCAGCATCCCGCCCCGGTGCCTTTCTTCCTGGAGGTGCATGAGGAGCTCACCAGGTCGTGGACGACACCATTTAGTGCCAGAAACAGACCTAGTGGCTCCTCCCTCCTCACTACCCTTGACGGCGGGCAAGCCAAGGGGTACGTGGGAATCCCGCCAGTGGAGCGGGCCGTTGCGATGCAACTGTGTCCGGCAACCGCCTCCAACTGGCGCGGTGACCGGCGTCTCCCGTCCAAGGCCTGTAAGTTCTCTTCCAGTCTGACTGCGAAGGCTTACAGGTCTTACACCCTCAGGCGCCTCTCCAATCGCCCTGCATGCCATGGCGTTGCTCCAGGTGTACCAGGCCCAGGCACTCATGGACATGCACGAGGGTAGGCCTGACCCAGAGCTCCTCCGGGAGCTCCAGACGGCGACGGACCTCGCCCTCAGGGCGACGAAAGTCACCGCCCGTTCCCTTGGCCAGGTGATGTCCACCTTAGTGGTCCAGGAACGGCATCTCTGGCTCAACCTGGCCGACATGAGGGAGACCGACAAGTATCGGTTCCTGGACTCCCCGTTTCCTCGGCCGGGTTGTTCGGCGACACGGTCGAGAGCTTTGCCCAGCAATTCTCAGCTACCCAAAAGCAGACAGAGGCGATGACGGGCCACCCAGAGATAGAGGAGACTGCTCTTCAGGAGATGGCAGTGGTACCCAAATTGTCAAAGAAAGAGCCGTTTCCAAAATCTCTGGGTGCCAAGCAGGGGGTGCCGGCTGTGGGGGCGCACACAAGCGGCCTTCTCACACTCGCACACCCCCTCAGCGGAAGCAGGTAAGTGTTGCACAGCACACTCAGACCCCACTTCGGGCCGCTACCATGCCGTCCGAATCGGGTCCCTGCATGCCGCCTCGCTGCCCCGCTGCGGGTACGTCTGTGGTGCCGATGGTCCCACTTGTACGGTCGCTGGGAGCCTGGCTAGCGCTCCCCAGCCCGTCTCGCTGGCTCATCCGTACCATCAGACTCGGCTATGCGATTCAGTTCGCCCGGCGTCCCCCCAAGTTTAGGGGCGTTCACTTCACCTCTGTGTCGAAGGAAAATGCCCCTGTGCTTTAGGCGGAGATCGCAGTCCTACTGGCGAAGGACACGATAGAGCCGGTCCCTCCAGCCGATGTGAAGACCGGCTTCTACAGCCCGTACTTCATTGTACCCAAGAAAGGCGGCGGGTTACGGCCGATCTTGGATCTGCGATTCTTGAACCGGTCCCTTCACAGGCTACCGTTCAGAATGCTAACGCAGAAACGCATCTTCAGGTGCATCAGTCCCCAAGATTGGTTTGCAGCGATCGACCTGAAGGACGCATACTTTCATGTCTCGATTCTCCCTCGACACAGACTGTTTCTACGCTTTGCGTTCGACGGACGAGCATATCAGTACAAAGTCCTACCCTTTGGGCTGGCCCTGTCGCCCCGTGTCTTTACGAAAGTCGCGGAGGCGGCCATTGCTCCCATGAGAGAGCGTGGAGTTCGCATCCTCAACTATCTCGACGACTGGCTGATCCTTTCCCAGTCGCGAGAGCAGTTGTGCAAACACAGGGACATGGTGCTTAGTCACCTCAGCCAGTTGGGGCTTCGGGTCAACTGGGAAAAGAGCAAACTCTGCCCCACGCAGAGGATCTCTTTTCTCGGTATGGAGCTGGATTCGGTCGGTCTGACAGCGTGCCTCACCAAGGAGCGCGTCCAGTGCTTGACTGCTTGAATTCATTCAAATGCAGGACAACGGTACCACTGAAACATTTTCAGAGGCTCCTGGGGCATATGGCAGTAACGCCGCTCGGATTGCTTCATATGAGACCGCTTCAACGCTGGCTACACGACCGAGTCCCAAGATGGGCGTGGCACAGCGGATCCCTCCGTGTCCCTGTGACTCAGAGGTGCCGCCAAACCTTCAGCCCGTGGTCGGACCCTTCATTTCATTTCTACGGGCAGGAGTTCCCCTAGAACAGGCATGCTGTTGTCTCCACGGATGCCTCATCCATCCGGCTGGGGTGCCACGTACAACAGGCTTGCAGTTTCAGGTCTGTGGACGGGGCCTCAACTGCAATGGCATATCAATTGCCTCGAGTTGTTAGCAGTTCGTCTTGCACTGGGCCGCTTCAAAATGCCGCTACTAGGCAAGCACGTTCTGATCCTTATGGACAACACTGCGGCCGTTGCGTACATCAACAAACAGGGTGGTCTACGCTCCCGTCGCATGTCACAATCTCCTCCTATAGAGTCAGAAGCATCTGAGGTCGCTTCGTGCCATTCACATTCTGGGCCTGCTCAATCGTGCGGCCGACGAGCTCTCA
This sequence comes from Rhinogobio ventralis, assembly GCA_039654625.1. NCBI lineage: Eukaryota > Metazoa > Chordata > Actinopteri > Cypriniformes > Gobionidae > Rhinogobio > Rhinogobio ventralis. Next base: position 24,036,025 of record CM077217.1, on the reverse strand, counting down.
CGACAGCCAGTGCTCCCCGGAGAGTGGAGACTCCATCCCCAGGTGGTCCAGCTGATCTGGAGTCGCTTCGGGACCGCACAGGTAGACCTGTTTGCCGCCCCGAACACGACCCACTGCCAGTTGTTTTATTCCCTGACCGAGGACACCCTCGGCTCGGATGCTCTGGCACACAGCTGGCCCCGGGACCTACGCAAGTATGCGTTTCCCCCAGCGAGCCTTCTTGCACAGACTCTGTGCAAGGTCAGGGAGGACGAGGAGCAAGTCCTGTTGGTTGCTCCATATTGGCCCAACCGGACTTGGTTCCCGGAACTAGTGCTTCTCGCGACAGCACCTCCTTGGCCCATTCCTCTGAGGAAGGACCTCCTGACTCAGAGACGGGGCACCCTATGGCACCCGTGTCCGGACCTCTGGAAACTCCATGTCTGGTCCCTGGACGGGACGCGGAGGTTCTAGATGGCCTACCACAGGCTGTGGTAGACACCATCACTTCCGCTAGAGCTCCCTCTACGAGGCGCCTCTATGCGTTGAAGTGGAACCTGTTCGTCGACTGGTGTTCTTCTCGCCGAGAAGAGAACTCCCAGCGTTATCCAACAGTCTGCTGAGTGGGTCTTGCGGAACAGCAGTGTGACTCTATCTGCGTGAATTTCCCCGCCCGGAACAGACGGGGTCTGAGGGGCTCTAGCTGGGAAGTGGTAGTAACTGTGGCATTTTCAAAAGGGATCCCAAATCATCTGTGATTATTCAGAATGCTCTTATGATGATGAGGGTCATAGCAGAGTGAGAGAGGGGCTTCTGAAGATCACACTGCACATCCTGAGGAAGATGAACCAGACAGACCTTGCTAACACACTACAGACCAGTAAGAGCTCTGGATCAGCACTTTATGAATATATATTTTGATCAAGAACCTTCTGTCTTTAGTCACTAATGTTCCTGAACATAAGACATCACAAGACACTCTAAACCATCTAATATCTAACCTAAAAATATATTTCTAAAATATTGCTCTGCTCACTTTATTCCATGTTAATCAATTAATTTATTAGTAAATAACAAATTTTTCCTTTGTTCAGAACTGATGCCTGTGTATCAACAAAAACTCAAATCCAGTAAGAGCTCTGGATCATCACATTATAGCCTTTAGTTTGATCAAGAACCTTAAACCCAATTTAAAGTATAATATTTATGAAACATGTCATATATATATATATATATATATATATATATATATATATATATATATATATATATATATATATATATATATATATACACACACACACACACTATATTGCCAAAAGTATTGGGACACCCCTCCAAAATCATTGAATTCAGGTGTTTCAATCACTTCCATGGCCACAGGTGTATTAAATCAAGCACTAGGCATGCAGACGCTTCTACAAACATTTGTGAAAGAATGGGTCGCTCTCAGGAGCTCAGTGAATTCAAGCATGGTACCGTGATAGGTTGCCACCTGTGCAATAAGTCCATTCATGAAATTTCCTCACTACTAAATATTCCACGGTCAACTGTTAGTGGTATTATAACAAAGTGAAAGCAATTGGGAACAACAGCAACTCAGCCACGAAGTAGTAGGCCACGTAAAATCACAGAGCGGGGTCAGCGCATGCTGAGGTGCACAGTGCGCAGAAGTGGACAACTTTCTGCAGAGTCAATACGGCATTTCAGAATGTTTGTAAACAATAGGCACCAAGATACTTCCGGGTGGCAGAACGCGAGCAGCTTCTACTGACCAACTGAAGAGATCCAGCCGGCTACTGTAAACAGTTACAAAGTTGAAAACGTTGTTGATCAAAGTTGAAACTATGACGAAAACGTGTTGTGTTTGGGGTTGCGCCGCCAGATATACAGCCAAAGGTGTAGGATTTTATCGATTTCCTTCAGAAAAAAGTAAATATATCCAGCAGAACCTGTTAGGTTAGAGGTTGGAGGTTAAAGCGAGTGGACGTCGTCAAAAGTAGTGCAAGACTGTTTGGTGGCAGAGTAGCCATTTCTAACGGGGCAGACTGGGAACCAAACCTCTATCATCGTGTTTGTGGAAGACATTTTCTCAAAGGTAATGTATAAAATGTTTGGTTTGGTTGTCTTTGAGTAATTTAGCAAAACATAATGGCTAGCTAACGTCAGCTCTAGTTTTGGCAGTGCTAATGATGATGTGACACCCTAAAATATGTCCATTTTGTGATTCTGGCAAAAACATTTATTTTCTTTAATTTGTTCATTTTAATAGAGCATTGTTTGGGTCTGTGAGATCGGGACTTATGTGCGACGCATACACGTTTGCTTCTGTCTCCTAAATTTTTCCTGTTTTCAAAGGACTTTCTAATCTGTCAACAAGGCTTTAAAGAAACACCCACAGCTACACAGCTGATGGCTTAGAACTAGCTGTCACCATCGATATGCTTTCCAATTGACACAGTACAAGGTCAAGTTAAATGTGTAAATGTAAGGGCAAAAGTAGTAGCTGTAACACACTGAAAGCTTGCAGACTTTTTTAATGCAGTGCAAGCAAACTAAATTTTGACTAACGTTTCGTCAAGTGTTTGTTTACACTGAAAAAAAGACTAAAAGCTTTTACTGAACAACAGCGCCCCCTTTTGTCCTAAGTCTGCTGTTCTACTGAAGCTACTGTGTTCCGTGCTGTTTTTAAAGGATGAAACGTGAACTGCCCTACTCCATTAAAATGAAATGTTGTAGCCTACATTACAGAGGGGACATTTTCTACAAATAAGGTCTAGGCCCAGGCTAACAAACAGCAGTGTTCATTGTAAAGCTTGCTTTGTTGGGCCTAAATTGAACTCTCCAGTGTCCAAAATTGAAGTTGTAAACATTTGGTAAAATATAGTTACTTAAGAGCACATGCTTAAATGGTCTATGTCTTTGTTTTTTATGCAGGTTGTCCGAACCCTGACCCCGACCACCCTGACTTTGCTCCTTCGCAACACCTGGGACCTGAGTTAGCCGATCCAACCGCATCTGCTAAGAGAGCAGCAGATAAACAGGGTCGGTACCATCGAGCAGTGAGAAGGAGACAGCTTTATTCTGCAGCTGGACCAGGACCAGAACCAGAGATTGTTCCTGGCATAGAAGACAACCAGGAAGAAGAAGGGGACAAACAAGACAATGCGGGACAATGTCATATGTGTGAAATGCTACAGCAAGAGGTACATAGGTTGCTTTTAGAGAGAGACTCTTACAAAGACAAGCTGTCAAAATTGTCCATCTCTTCAGAAAATTTCATTGTCACAGAGAATGATGCAGCTAGTCAAATTAAGCGCAAACAGAAATTTTCATTTTATTTTGGACTGCCATCTTTTGCTGTGTTTATTTGGATTTTGAACTTAATTGCACCGCTTATTTTAGAAAGAAGGGTTATCTCCAAGGATAATTAACTTCTTTTAACTTTGATGAAGCTCCGACACGGACGTGCCCATTTAGACCTTGGTTTCCGGTTTGGTGTGTCCTCTGCATGTGTTTCAAATGTTATCAATGAAGTCATACCTGTCCTTGCAAAGCGTCTCCAATTTTTAATCTCCTGGCCATCTGCAGAGGCTCTTCGGAAAAACATGCCACAGAAGTTCAAGAAGAGGTTTAAGAAATGCGTAGTTATCATTGACTGCACAGAGTTTTTCATTGACAGGCCATTCAATCTCAGGGCTAGAGCCCAGACCTGGTCGAATTATAAACACCATAACACTCTTAAGGCTCTAATAGGTATCACGCCCTATGGCTCAATATCATTTATTTCCAAAATGTGGGGAGGGAGGATATCAGATAAAAAGATCAGTGGTAAGTCTGGCTTTTACAGTAACATTAATCCAGGCAATCAGGTGATGGCAGATAGAGGTTTTCTGATAGGTGACCACCTGGCTAGGCTTGGTGCCACACTGGCCATGCCTCCATTCTTGAAGGGGAGAAAGCAGCTACCTGGGTGTTATGTTGGGAGGGCTCACCAACTTTTAGCATTGCGTATTCATGTGGAGCGAGCTAACGCATCAAGATCTTTAGAATTCTGAAAAACACGCTCCCTCTGACACTTGTTCCTCTCTCCAGTGACATATTGACCATCTGTTGTGCTCTAAGTAATCTTAGACCTAAACGTATTAAATAATACTGCTACCGGACTTCGATTACGTCGTTTATAACATTTATTAGGTAAGTGTTGTCTCTTTTTTTCTTTTCAGCACAAGTTGAGCTAACAGTCTACTTTCTATTTAAAACATTCAATATAAAATGCACAATTAAAAAAAGAGAATTACAATATTTACTAGATGAGAAAGAGGCAAGAATAGATCAAATATACTAAATATGATTTACATTGAATTGAAATTGTGTTAGTGCTGTACATATTCATGTCTGCATTATCTACATCTGCCACATAGCCACTGTTTTGTCTTTCTTTTGATGCCTACACTACTGTAGTGGTACATTTACACACTGCAGTTTTCATTAGAGCAGATTATGGTCCTTCCAAACTTGGGTCTCCTGCAAGTGCAAATGACTGCATCATCCTGACTTGTTTCCATTTTTTTCTTAAGGAGTTCTGGGATAAGGTGTGTTTCAACAAACACTTTAGTTTGGTGACACATTGACGATGACAAGGCCAGGCTCTTGTCCAAATAACAAAGTTGCACTGGGTACAGTTGGTCACTAGCATTTGTGTTTGTACCTGATCATAATACTGGTGTGCCTTCTCCAGGTTACCATGGGTATCTAAGCAGAAAGTTGGATCTTGGATTTGTAGGATCTCAATAGAGCACAAGTCCTTGTATTTGAAAGGGCATTTAATTTCCAGAACTGCGTCTCCATGACAGTCACATGTTGAGATCCCATCAGGTGATGCTGCAAGGAATGGGTAAGGCTGGTAGGTGACAAGGCCTGTGCGTTTCAAAACAAAGTTTGTGTGTACTGTTGCCATGTGCCGATAAAACTCATCTCTTGCAGTGTCTTTGTGTTCAGTACCCCATTTTACTGAGGGGATGTGGGAGATGCTCTTGGTATCATACTGCATGATGGAAAAAATTCTGTTAAATTGCAGGGTGACTGGAAGAATGTGCAAACAACAACCAATATTAAAACTGCTAAGAGGAAATCTTAATGATCCCCTAAATTATATGATTCATTCAACGTTTACCTTTCTGCTGCCAACCCTGCTTGCTCTTCAACTCTACTTCGTGTATTCTCAAAACTGTCCATCTACAAAATCATAGTAGAGCATAATTATCTTCAGCTGGGGAAATTCGAGACTAATATTAGTAAACTTAAGGTCTCTTTTGAAGATCAAACTCATTGCCAGTCACTGCCTGAAGTAAAAGTATTATACAAGGAAGAGACAGAGTGTCATGTAGTGTCATGTAGTGTCATATAGGCTACTGATCAAATGCCAATGAAAGAAATAGGAGAAGCAAAACATAGTTGTAGGCTACTGCTGATGGATGATTGATGCGTGTATCACATTAGTTTCATCACCGCGAGTTTAGTTTGAGTGAATGCATAGCTGAGCGCGTTATCCTTTTCACCGTCAAAAGCTCACGTCTGTGCCATCCGATCCAAGCAACAGAAAACGATCATAGCCTTTTTAGTTAGATAACAGAGAAATAGACCATCTACCATAGCTAACATATTGTAAGTCAAACAGCAACAGTCACTAAAATAACTACTCAATGGTAGGCTGAGGCTCTTATGGTAGTAGACTAGCGCTACATCTACTAGACCAAGGTTAGGCCTTTCATGTATTGCTATCTCCTGAATTAGTTAATCAGTCCCTCAATGATCATGTTAACTATGTCTGAATTTCCACCACGTCTGTTTTTGAATCAACTTACCTGTTGAAATGTAGATTAGGCTACTGCCGAGTGCCGACGGTGGGTCTCCCTTCCAAGCAATTTACTAGCGTTGCCATAGGAACTTTTCGGCTTTTGCCACCCGGAAGAACGTCTATTATTGTTGTGACGTCATGGTGAATTGTCGTATAGCTACAGACCTCCAAACTTTGCGTGGCCTACAGATTAGCTCAAGAACAGTGCGTAGAGAGCTTCATGGAATGGGTTTCCATGGCCGAGCAGCTGCATCCAAGCCTTACATCACCAAGTGCAATGCAAAGCGTGGAATGCAGTGGTGCAAAGCACGCCGCCACTGGACTCTAGAGCAGAGGAGACGTGTTCTCTAGAATGACCAAACACGCTTCTCTGTCTGGAAATCTGATAGACGAGTCTGGGTTTGGCAGTTGCCAGGAGAACGGTACTTGCCTGACTGGGGGGATTATGGTGTGGGGTTGTTTTTCAGGGTTTGAGCTTGTTTCCCCTTTGTCCCAGTGAAAGGAACACTTAATGCTTCAGCATAACAAGACATTTTGGACCATTTCCAACTTTGTGGGAACAGTTTGGTGATGGCCCCTTCCTGTTCCAACATGACTGTGCACCAGTGCACAAAGCAAGGTCCATAAAAAACGAGTTTGGTGTGGAGGAACGTGACTAGCCTGCACAGAATCCTGACCTGATAGAACACCTTTGGGATGAATTAGAGCGGAGACTGAGAGCCAGGCCTTCTCATCCAACATCAGTGCCTGACCTCACAAATACGCTTCTGAATGGTCAAAAATTCCCATAAACACACTTCTAAAGCCTTCCTAGAAGAGTCGAACCTGTTTTAGCTGCAAAGGGTGGGCCAACTCCATATTAACTCCCAGGGGTCGGCAAAGTCGCCGGTGACTTCACCTCGCTTTTTTTCTTAGCGAAAGAGACTCAAATAACGCCGTATATTTTTGTCATACATATAAGTGTTATACATCATTAGAATCTGTTAACTTTTATTTGTGTACACTTACAATAAAAACAAAATGTTTTGCTTTAAATAAATTAAATATAATAAATTAAAGAAAACAAACATGATGCGCGATCTGCCGCCTCTCTCTCAATGAAGTCCATTCTGATACTCTTCAGAAAATGAACTATAACTTAGTGAATACTTGTCACACAAGCATGAGACATATGTCTATTTAAAACCTGACATTTCAACGTTTCTTTAATGTAAATCAAATCGAAAACAAATATTCTGTGTTTATGTAATTTGTTTGAAAAGAGAGAGATGTCAGTCGTTCGCGAGCGCCTCATTGTCTGCTAATGCCCACGGAAAGCGTGTTCTATTCAAAGGCTAATTCTGACTCGATCCATGCAATCCCCGCCTGCATCGACTCAATAAAACGCATCAAGTTTAGTGAGATTTATGTACTTTACATCGTTTTGAGACGTGGTGAGGAATAATCCTGGAATAATTTACCTAAGAAAAGCTGTTTAATTTCGAGGAGCAACGGATCCAGCCGAGGATTGTGAGGTAAATTTATTCTGTTAGTGTCTGTGAATATTAAACCACAAAGGACCGTTTAAATATGAATCCTGCATGTTCTGCATTAAACTGCAGATTAACATTTATAGGCTCTATAATATAACAAATACACTGCATAAAATAGCCTAGTGTCACATCATTAAAGCTTTTGTTTGCAAATTTCTGCTCAGATGCTATAAATACAGTACCAGTCAAACGTTTGGACACATTACTATTCGAATTAATGTTTTTGAAAGAAGTCTCTTATGCCCATCAAGCATACATCTATTTGACCAAAAATACATAGAAAATTCCATTGGTAACACTTTACAATAAGGTTCATTAGTTAACATTAGTTAACTACATTAGTAAACATGAACTAATAATGAACTATACTTATAAAGCATTTATTAATATTTGTTAATGTTAATTTCAACACTTACTAATACTTTATTAAAATCTTGTTAACATTAGTTAATGCACTGTGAACTAACATGAACAGCTGTATTTTTTATTAACTAACGTTAACAAAGATGAACAAATACAGTAACAAATGTATTCCTCATGGTTAGTTCATGTTAGTTAATATTAACTAATGAAACCTTATTGTAAAGTGTTACCATTCCATTTAAAATAATGGTTTTCTATTTTAATATATTGTAAAATATCATTTATTTCTGTGATGCAAAGCTGAATTTTCATCAGCCATTACTTCATTTATTCATCCTGAAAATCCTGAAAAAAGTATCACAGGTTATAAAAAGAATATTTTTATAACCTGTTTTGCTCCAAGTGTAGTCCTTTGTAGTTTTCTTGATGATTTGAGTCTCAGTTCAGGTGTGTTTCCTTAGTCTTGTCAGCTGTGTCTTGTTTCCCTGATCTGTTTGCCTGTGTATTTAAACCCTGTGTTCAGTCTTGTTTTTGTCAGTGTTGGTTGTGCCGTTCCTGAGCCTTGTTCCTTTTTGCTGTGATTTTGTATTTGTGAAGTTTTGAAAGACCACTGCACTTGGATCCTGCTTCCTCATCTGCTGCAACCAATCTTAATTAACCTGATTAAGACAGTACTCTGATTAAGAAGCTACCATGTAAACAGCGATTTCTAATTACCTTAGTCCGGTTAAAGTCATACTCAAAGTAAACGCAAATCGAATTAAGACGTGGAGTATGCCTATTTTAGTCGCATTATCGGAGAGCATTACAGACATGTACACACCTTAATCTAACTATTACACTGTAAAATCCAACAATTGTTCTTACTTTTATTTACAAAGCAATCTTTAGTGGCAGCAGTGATAGTCCTGCCAAATTTGAAAACAACGGGACGGTTTTGCAGCCTTTGCTACATTAAGTATACATGATACTAGGTAATGATCTGAGATGTCATCGCTCTGCTGCAGAATTTCACCGGTATCAACATTTATTCCATGTGACAGAATTAGGTCTAACGTATGATTACGGCGATGAGTGGGTCCTGACACGTGTTGCCTAACTCCAATAGAGTTTAGAATGTCTCTAAATGCCAATCCCAATGCGTCTTTTTCATTGTCTACATGGATATTAAAATCACCAACAATTAGGAAATCAACATGAATTTATGAAGTCAACTTATGTGACATTCTCCCAACATTTTTAGTTGTATTGACAATAACATTCAATATGACTGGAAAGTGAATGAATGCAACAAAGGAGAACGATGACTGCAGAAGTGGAGGAAATTAGTGAAAAGATTTTCCCTGCCTCAAAAACATTTTGCCCCGCCTGTTATTTATTTATTTATTTATTTATTTATTTATTTATTTATTTATTTATTATTGCTTTGGCAAAATGGTACTCAAACCAGTCAAGTAATGTTTATTGGGTTTTCTGAGTAACGAAGGCATAACCATTTAAATAGTTCAGATTACTAAATTGTTTTAAGTAAGTGTAACAAATTATTGGACATTAAGTAAAGTTAACTAAAAAGTCTTAGTAAGAACAACTGTTGGATTTTACAGTGTAGGTATTTATTTGATACAGTGGCTAAATTAACAAGAAATAAAGCTTCATCATCTGACATTTGTAAACAGCACAGCAGTAATGACTTTATGAACTTCTTTACGTGCAAGATTGATAATATTAGGAAGAAAATTATAACCATGCAGCCGTCTACTACAGTATCACATCAGACAGTGCATTGTAGTGTCACTAATCATCAAAATCAACAACATGTATACTCAACCCTATACCGACTAAACTACTAAAAGAGATGCTTCCAGAGGTCATAGATCCTCTTCTTAATATCATTAATTCATCCTTGACTTTAGGATATGTACCGAAAACTTTTAAGTTGGCTATTATTAAACCTCTTATTAAAAAAACGCAACTTGATCCTACAGAATTAGTCAATTACAGGCCAATCTCAAATCTACCCTTTCTGTCAAAAATACTAGAAAAGGCAGTGTCCTCACAACTATGCTCTTTTTTAGAAAGAAATTGTATCTGTGAGGATTTCCAGTCAGGATTTAGACCGTATCATAGTACTGAGACTGCTCTCATTAGAGTTACAAATGATTTACTCTTATCATCCTATCGTGGTTGTATCTCTCTGTTAGTGTTACTCGATCTTAGCGCTGCATTCGATACTATCGACCACAACATTCTTCTAAATAGACTCGAAAATTATGTTGGCATTAGTGGAATTGCATTGGCATGGTTTAAATCATACTTATCTGACCGTTATCAGTTTGTAGCAGTAAATGAAGAGATGTCGCACCAATCACAAGTTCTGTATGGAGTACCGCAGGGCTCAGTGCTAGGACCGTTGCTCTTCACCCTGTACATGCTACCACTAGGAGATATCATTAGAAAGCATGCCGTTAGTTTTCATTGTTATGCTGACGATACTCAGCTCTATATTTCTTCACGCCCTGATGAAACTTACCAATTCACAAGATTAACGGAATGCATAGCTGATATAAAAAATTGGATGACTATTAATTTCCTGCAACTTAATTCAGAAAAAAATGAATTTTTAATTATTGGACAAAACACTCTGCACACAGTAACCTAGAATACTGTCTAACACTTGATGGCTGCTCTGTCAAGTCCTCGTCGTCAGCTAGGAACCTGGGTGTGCTCTTTGATACCAATCTTTCATTTGAAAGCCACGTTTCTAGCATCTGTAAAACTGCATTCTACCATCAAGGTTGTCTTTCAATCCTGTGTGGTGCAGAGTAAAATTACAGTAAATATGGCAAATCATTACTGTAACACTACTGTACACTACAATACACTAAATGTGCGATGCAGTAAAGCTGTACGTCTAAATGTAAAATGTACAGTGACAAGTTCTTGTCCCACTGCAAGCTTCATGTATGACACAATGATAGTAATGCAGTGCAGATTGTTTAGTGCTGAATTACTGTCCATTTATACACACCTGTTCTCCCGACGAAATGTTTGAATAATTTAATTTACAATGGTTCTCCCAACATTTGGCTGCACCCTTCGACTAGCCTCAGCCATTGTGAGGCCGTGATTGACAACATGATCCACAATTGTAGCCCTGATTTCATCAGGGATCCGCCTATGTACTCTGCCTCTTCTTCCTCTTCCCCTGTTTTGTCCCCTTCCCCTTCCTCCCCGCACCCTCACCCCTCTTCCATGAGGCTGACCTTCCATTTCTGTGTCACAGTATTGTAGAAATGGTACACACTATGTCCTGCTTGGTTCATATATGCTTGTAAAGTGGGGGTTTATGGGATTCAGCTCTGACAGTGATTGTAGAGAAGTGGCTTATCATTGGTTGCAACTAATGCTTCACACACCCCTTCTCATCAGTGAAAGTTGAGATTCACCTGAGAGAAATTTTTCAATTTAGGAGACATTTTCAGGGAAAAAAAAGATTTTAAAAAATCCGTAAAATTAGCTTGACAGATTTTGACAACTAGTTCAACATTTTTGTATGTAATGATTCAAGCAATGAAATGAGGACTATTAGTTTTATATGGAATGACTATTCAGCATTCACAAGTATATAGTTAATTTTGACTAACATGACATAAGCAAATGATAATGTTATAAAACAGCAGAGAGTTGTATGAAAGCAATTGATGCATGTCCAAAAGCATTTGCAATTTGTTGGAAGGAATGAGAAACTGCTACTATGATGTGCACAAATGACTAAATGTTATGGAGGTTTAACTAACTGTTGTGCAAATGTAAATAGTGGTGTGAGAAATGCACCAAAGCGACTGAGAAAAACTGTAAATCTTGCTAATTACTTACAAAGCACTAGATGGTTTAGCTCCCCAGTACTTGAGCGAGCTCTCAACACATCTCTTTACTATGGCATACACAGTCAATTCTATTCTATCATCAATTTCTATTATTCAAATCAGTTAAATGATTGTTAGGCTGCATTAACTAGGTCAGCCGGAACCGGGAACACTTCCCATAACACCTGATGTACTTGTTACATCATAAGAAGAATGGCCTCTACGCTAATGTTAGTCTCTCTGTTTATCCCGAGGTTTACTGCAGTCGGCCGGATCAGGGCCGTATCCAGATCAGATGGTGAACCTGCACCTAGACACGACCAACGCATCCCTGAAATGTCTGCAGAGAGCGGGTCAATTAAACTCCACCCTGTAAATGCTGCATCGACACGACATCCTCATTAAACCCGTCTCCGGCGTGATGATGCCAATCTTTCGAATAATCTTACGAATATCTTTCAATCTAATATGACTTCTGACCTGTAATGTTGCCAGAATCATAATCATACACTGTTTGTTAATTGGCCAGAGGAGAACTGGCACCCCGACTGAGCCTGGTTTCTCCCAAGGTTTTTTTCTCCATTATGCCACCTGAAGGAGTTTTGGTTCCTTGCCACTGTCGCCTTTGTCTTTTGGCTTGCTCAGTTGGGGACACTTAAATTTCAACTATATTACTGATCTGCGTGCATTGACACTATATGATAATTAAAATGAGCTGGATGACATCACAGTTTTTTCCAGAGCAGCTGTACAGCCGAATCAAATTCTGTTGCATTATTTTCCTGTTTAACACTGTGAAGCTGCTTTGAAACAATCGGCATTGTAAAAAGCGCTATATAAATAAAGTTTGTGTGGATGTTTGAATTGTGTGTAGTGTTTTGACAAAATGAGCCTTGTTTTTATAAATATATATTTATTGTCTTTGTTTTTAAATACTTTGAACCCCAAGTGGATTTACACAAACTGAAAAAGTCAAAAAGTGTTAGGTTGTACCCCGCTTTCCCCTATATGTGTGTGTGTGTGTGTGTGTGTGTGTGAATGCATTGTGTACCCGTTGGGCATCTGTTGTTGTCACATGGTAATAAAGTGACTGTCTGAGCAATAGTTTAGAGTTGAGTCCTCTCGTCAATATAAAACTTAACAAAACATATCAAACAATAAATTTTGCACATCATCCTCAAATCCAAATTGATAAATATCAGAGAATTAATGAAAGACTGTCCAATCATGGCAACTCAACACATTTGAATGAGATCTACACAGAGCTCTACATCACTCCACGGATCTCACATAAACTCTTTACTTTTATTTAAGACTTTATTTAATTCATCTAAGACTGCTCTTATATATAAATATATATATTAAATATAATAATCTTGTCTAATTAAAATAAATATTGTTCAGTAATAAATTAATAAGTTCAGTACTTTTGTGCAGTAACCAAAAAACACTCTAGACTCTAGAATATTGTTGCGATTCTATTGAAATATAATTTTCTAAAATAATTTCATAGACAGACTCAACATTTTCAAAATATTCACACCACTGCAAATAGCTGCAGTATATTAAGAAATAAATATTAAAACAGTGTCTTTGCATTTGACAGTTCTACAGCTGAGATCTTTATTAAAGTTCAGAGGATAACATTTTTAAACCAAGAAGAAATTATATTTACATTTTATGCTTGAAACCCATGTGTCCTTATTCCAGCTACTCTCTCTGAGCCTGAAACATGCTCTACGCAAGTACATGAAAGCAGATGCTTCTAGCTACGCACGCTTTGAATCGTAATGCAGTGCATGCACACTTGCTGCAGACATTAGTGGGAATTGTCGTCTTCTACGGTATTTTTTTATTAGCACAGTAACATTTAAGTAGTATGTGCTCCTGAAATGCGTTGGCCAAGCGTTCACGTCTGCGTTTGTCCACTTGAGTAAAGGATGTTTCAGGCCTGACTCTTTGTCCGTCTCTCTGGTTCTTTCTCAAAGTCTGGACTACTTTCCTTGATCTTTTTTCATCTCTCTGTCTGCGGTGCAGGTGTGGATTCGGAGGCCGGCGCTCTGACTCTGTGTTCAGAAGACTTCAGACAGGCTCTGTCAGGCCTTCAGCCGTCCGTCTCTGAACAGCAGCTCAACAGATACAAACTCATCCAGCAGAAATTCACCACAAAATAAAACTGTGCAGACTGAAATCATTCCTCCAGTGGTAACTGCTTCAGCTGAAAGCTTTGCACATGTCCTAACCAGACCTGATGTGATAAAGCTACTCTCATTGCTGCATATAACTGGATATTAAACATCAGATGTCTTCTGATTGGCTGTGATTGTGTCACGTGGCACTTTTACCGTCAATGTGCACCGACACATGTTACGAGAGACTTGTCTGGTTTGGACACAGTAGAATATTTTTCTGTAATTTTTAAAAAATGAAAAACTAAATAAGTGCGTAAAATATAAAGTCACAACTCCTCATGTTCACTTTCCTATCCCGCAGGATTTCTTTGCATCTTCCTTAATGGGTTTCATACTTAAGGCTTGAATGGAAATGCAGAATCAGAAGGCTATTGACTTAATGCTAAGAGATGAGATTAAATATACAAGAGATGATTTATGACGAGCACTGCAATAACCACAGCTAAAGAGAAACCGTTCAGCTAGATTGTGTGAGTTAGTAGGTGTGTTCGTGTTTGTGAGGAACGGCACCGAATTACAGTGTTTTTCATTAAAAACACATTAGAAAACAGAACAATTCACATGAAGCTTCCTCCTCTGGGGTTTGATTTAAACACGCATTGGTCACACTTTATATTAAGTGCTTAGTTTTAGATCATTTAAGTAATAATCAATTAATTTGCTATGCAAATGTTAAAAAGATTTGTATATTTTTAGAAATGTTAATGAAATGATTTTATAAAGATGGTTTTATAAATATGAAATTACTACTTAATTACAATGTTGTTACTACATTTAACAAAGGACAATTAGGACGACTTAATATAAAGTGTTACCTTGTTTATTCAAAGAATTACTGAAATTAAACTCTGAGGTAAACGTATGTGATTCTTCAAACAAATCTCTGTGTATGCTTTGACATATAGCTCAAGACAGAAGACAATATGAACACAAAAGACAAAATTATTCAAAAGATAAATGAACTGTGAAAATGTCAAACTGTGCAAGCATATATTTTGGCTCATCGTGCTGTAGCTTGTTGCTGGAAGCAAGTGTGAGTGAGTGAATTCGCATAAAACCATCCAGAATGTCATTAAATTTATAAAAAAAATTATAAATGTACATATATTTATATATATATATATATATAAATTTAATTTTGCTTTGCCCAGGCAGGATGATATTTATTACTATACTGTAATAATGAGAATCTAATAAGAATAAATATTGAGAAAAAACTAAATTGTGCAGCTGCATTCCAGTAATAAGAATTTTGTAAGTAAAAGTGTAAAAATAATTGTATTATTTTTTTCTTCTGATTTTTAGATGATTTATGAACCAGACTTGACGTGCTTCATGAGAGTCACCTAACAATTAGTGGTTTTTAATTAAAATATTTATTAATAATTATGTGGATTATGTGTCTTTAGTAACAACCAATTAGTCGCATGAATGTCAAATAGCGGCTTGAAATTTTTTAAAATAAACAAATTTCAAATCATGTTTTTTAATAATTTTTTGTGTGTGTTTGTTAAATGATAATAGGGCCACAAAATGATTCATTTGGATTGTGATATAACTTAAGAGTGTTTTGTTTGTTTTTCATTGGATATTTTTCATCGGACATTTAAATGGATGATTTTACTCCTTATCAGGACAGGGTAACGGACTGTCAGCTGTCAGTTTGACGGGCTCAACAGTATGAAAAACCCACTGGTGTGCAGGTTACTAGCTAATTGGCAATTACTAGCTGGCAATTATAAATTTTTCTTTCTATTTTCTTCTTTTTTCTTCCACCCACACACATAATTAGGAATCGAAAAATTAAAATCCCTGAAATCCTGACCAGAGAACACAGGAAAGGAAAGCACTGTCAACCAAAGGCACTTAAAAGAGCAATAGCAATAATGTACTGTCACACGCAGTGTTGTGTACTGAAGCATGACAGATGTGTATTTGAGAGAAAGATGAACAAATGTCAGTGTGAGGCTCCAGATTTTAGTCGGGTGGTCTGGATCTTTGTGGAAGATCCCTCATTTTCACAACAAACTTGGAACCTCTTCTGCTTTTGCCTTGGCGTTTAGTTCGTATGTTTGGTAGAGACGGGTAAGATGGTTTGTCTGTGTCTTGATCTGCGTTCATGTCGACAGCAGGCGGAGCTTCTCTCTGTGCCAGTGACTCAAGTGAAATGTGGCATACGACTGCAGGTTCTGCAAAACAAGGGAACGCATGTAAGATTTCTGGTGGAAAACAGTCTAAAAAGCACCTCATTCATTATATTTTGGTAGCACTTTCCATGAATAGTGTCCAAAATAGGGCTTGACAGTTACTCACTTAAATTCAACATTAGAACCTAAAGTAAGTGTTTGTGCTTGACTTCAAATTTTAAATTTAGTTAACTTTAGTTTAGTTGGGTATTTAATCTCAACAAATTTTAAGTTGCAGCAACATTTTTTACAGAAATATCTTAAATATCCAACTTAACTAAACTAAAATTAACTAAAGTTAAAATTGTAAGTCAAGCACAAACACTTTTAAGTCGAAACCACATTATTACTTATTCTAATGTTAAATTTAAGTTGTGATAACTAATCGCAGCAATACTTTTTTTTACAGTGTAGCAATTTGCAAATGTTGCGACCCTGTTACCTAAATTTGGGTCCGATTTAAAGGCAAAAAAGTTTGGTGTGAACTTTTTAAGTTAATAACATTTATAAAGTCATAAATTAACCTCAATGAGTAGTTTGCGGCAACTGCTGGTTTGAAGTAATTGAAAAACTTTTCCATAAATTAAAGAAAGTGATTTTGGTAAAAGTATAGTTTTGGTGACAGGTTTGAATGCTTGAGCTTATTAAATGCTGCCAACAATACAGAAAATTAAAATGAAAAATTGAGAAAATTAACTGATTTACTTGTTTTTCTGCCATGCTGTAGAAAGGTTCCAAATGATGTCACTTCCTGGTTGTCACACAATTTTGGAATATTCCATTTTGTTTAATGGGGGAAAATAATTTGGTTAAAAAATGTCATGCAAGATGTTGGACACAGCTAAACATCAAGTTTTGGAAATTTAAATGTTTAAAAGATTAAAAATAGTTTTTTGATACTCTGGGTTCGTTTACACAACACTGTTTACAACTAAAAACATAAAACGTATGCATTTTGGCTGTTCATTTACATGACAACAGTGTTTTGGGGGCCTGAAAAAGAAAAAATTATTTAAAAACGTTTATTTAAAAGTTATCGTGTCCATGCAAAATACAAAAACGTGAATTTGTGAAAACGACGACGGTCTATAGGCGCATTGTGTTTCTTTACAAAGTGACATCGCCATCTACTGGCCTGGCATAAATAATACAGTGTATTTAGTCGTTTTCACGGATCCATGTGAACGGGGATCATTTTGACAAAGAATTTTGGAAAATGCAAAGGAAAAACCTCTGTTTTTAGTACATGGTTGTCGTGTAAACGTACCCTAAAGGTGTGGTCACATTAGAGACATAATGTGGACAAAAACGTCCATTGTCAGTAGTGAAGAATACGTCACTTTCAAACCAAACAGCTTTCTGTTTTCTGCAGTGAATCTTAGCTTGAAAACATTGGGAATTCTTTCACCCTCACACTGAATTCCAACATAGTTTCCTATTGAAACGAGTGGATTTCGTCTGTGAATATTCATTGAACAACAATGTGATCGCACCCAAGCTGTGTACGAACATTTGAAGTTGTCTTATGCCTCTTACTACACCCTATTCATGGACGTTGCCCACTCATTTATACTAAAAATAGGTTCAAAAGACATAGTTAGTCAACAGTTTTCAACATCAACAGTTCAATCAGAGTTTTTAGAGTGCTGACCTGTTATGCCCTCTTAGTCCTCTTTCTGTGATCTTATTACAACTGCTTTTCCATTTCATTACAATTCCATGGTGTACAGTACAATCAAAATCCAATTAAATCACTATTTCTAAGTGTGAGTTCATATCAGAGGAAGATATTCTGTGCTCGGGCTGAGTTTGAGAGGTCACTCTGACATGCAACAATAACCATATTTACCGCTTACGTGGCCTTTGCTACTTTCGTGCGTTTCATCCTTTTCCTGCGCATGAGGGTGACCTGAGGCCTCTTCAAGCCGGCGATGAGCAGCAGCAGTCTGGGTCGGGACTTGGTGAGCCAGCTTCTCAGTAGCGTCCCCTTGGGAAACCTGGGAAACATCAGAGCCTGTGAGTTCAACATGTCAGCGCTATGGAGACAAATTGAAGCTGTAATTAAAACTGTTGTAGCACTTCATTCACTGATGTCTATGAGCTGCTTTGGGTAACACTTTTTTTTTTTTTTAACTATAAATTGTGCTTAATTACATTGAAACTAACCATAAACCTAATCCTAACCCTATATTATATATAGGTAATTATTATTACTCTATATTTAAATGTATAATTACACTGTAACATGGACACCTTATAATAAAGTGTAATCCTGCTTTGTTATACTTGTACTTGAAGTTGAACTTCATTAAAACAACTGATAATTGATTACTGTATTTGGTGACTCTTACACTTGAAGCTTGTATAAAGCTCTATATAAATAAACTTGATGGTAACATTTTATTTTAGGGTCCAGTTCTCATTATTAACTAAGCTTGCATATTGCTAGGATATTGGCTGTTTATTAGTACTTATAAAGCCCATATTAATGCCTTATTCTGCATGACCTTATTCTACATCCCTTAATCCTACCTAATACCTAATACCTATACTTAAACGCTACAAAAACGATCTTACTAACTATTAATAAGCAGTAAAATTAGGAGTTTATTGAGGCAGAAGTCATAGTTAATAGTGAATGTGTTCCCCAAGTGTTACCAACTTATAACTAATATCTGAGTGTGAGAGCATTCAAACCGCATCTGTGCATTTTGCTTCTGTCAAAATTAATGTATTTTATTTTTATTGACTCAAACAGTGAATTCAAAAAATGCATTGATAAGTACACTGTAATAAAAAAGAATCCATTAAAAAACCCTTTAATATTCCGCAAGGACATTATCCGTTAAGTTTACAGACAAGTTTACAATGCAATGCGCAATTCAAACATGCGAAAAATCAATACAGAAAATTCCTTCAAATGAACAGTATTGGGCCCTATTTTTATGGACTTGTCTTAGAGTGCATAATAATAGTTCTCACAGCTGATGATTAAATATGCTTTATGAATTGGACTATATATAGGAAGAATTGTGTTGGAGGCTGAGAAATGTGGGATTGTTACATAACATTCTATATATACACATTATATATAACATAATTCATTATATCTAAATATTGTTTCAATAAAATGTATCAAAAAGAAAATAAAGGACCATCAAGGATTCCAAACCTTCCTGTCCAGACTCACTAGCGGCTCTAAATCACTGTTCCATGTGGCATGTTTAGTCTAAGACGAGCCCAGAAACGTTACGCTGTCCAGCAGCTGGAGCTGTATTTGCTCCTGTTTAATAACCGCATTGTGTCGCCTCTGCTTTAGACTGCACTCACTACTGGAGAAAACATTCAGATGAAAATCAGACAGCACGTTGAACGTTTGCAGAGTTTGTGTATCAAAGGAATTTAAACAGTATTGACTTTCAAAATGGACTGGACACATTCAAGTGTTTCAAGTTTTTCCCTTATCACATGACATTTACAGCTCAGGTGATTGGCTCTAAAAACTTCACGGAACCCATGAAGCAAACATGTCAGCTTCCAGGGTAGCTTGTCTCCAGGTATTTGAGATTTCCATGGATATATGGAGTATTACACCCTTTGGAAACAGACCAGACTTCATAAAAGATCTGATAACATATAACCAGGCCTTTATCCTTTCAGAAAGCCCTGTGGATTTCCACAGAAATCAATACCTGTCATTTACGATGTTCTACACATTCCCGCCATTGACGTGTTGGTTTATTAAATATTTTGGCTTCAGCTGCCAGTAGTGTTGTAGTACTCTAGACCAGTCTTAAAGGAACACGCCGACTTTTTGGGACTTTAGCTTATTCACTGTATCCCCCAGAGTTAGATAAGTTTATACATACCATTTTTATCTCCGCACATGCCCGAACTCTGTCTGACGCACCCACCGCTAGCCTAGCTTAGCACAAAGACTGGAGGTAAACGGCTCCAGCTAGCCTACAGCTCAATAAGTGACAAAATAACGGCGACATTTTCCTATATATATGTTGTGATGTGTACAGTTACATCGTGCAACTTTTCATTTTCAGCCGGTCTTAGTACACGATGTAACTATACACATAACAACATGTAAATAGGAAAATGTTGGCGTTATTTTGTCACTTATTGAGCAGTAGGCTAGCTGGAGCCGTTTACCTCCAGTCTTTGTGCTAAGCTAGGCTAGCGGTGGGTGCGTCAGACAGAGTTATGGCACGCACGGAGATAAAAATGGTATGTATGGACTTATCTAACTCTGGGGGATACGGTGAATAAGCTGAATTCCCAAAAAATTGGCGTGTTCCTTTAAGACAATTTTTTCAAGGTCTTGGTTTTGTCTCGGTCTCAGACTTAGAGGACTCTGGATTTTGTTTCAAGACCACAACTGCTGGGATATTACTAAATTACCGGTGCATTGTCTGATTTATTTTTTAACATCATTAATGTGATTGCATGTAAAACTTACTGCTTCAGATGCAATCAATAAATTATTTCTAAATTGATTTATTATTGTGCCAGTTCAGAAATGAATGAGGGATTGTGTCAAAAATGTCACCAAAATTAATATAAATGCTCACAAAATTCGCGATATTGTTGCAAAAAAGTACTTGAGATCTGGATTTTTATATTATAACATATGATATAATTAAGCAATATCACAAGAGCATGACTGCAAACATGATATTGCTTATACAAACATTTAATATTTTTTTAAAACATTATTCTCAACATTATTTATGCATTTGTAATTTAATTCAGATGCATCTTCTGTACCACCTCTGCAGTGCAAAGATGAATTTTGTTGTTAATTATTTCATTTGATTGGTAACGGCTAAGTGTCTTATTCTAATTATATGTATTGAATAAAAATAAGTCATATCTCAGACGGTAATGTGGATCTTTATGAATTTAAGGAGTGCTGGTTTGGTTTTGGTCTCGACTTGTACTCGGATTAGGTGGTCTTGACTACAACACTAGCTGCCAGTAAAATTCCACCGATTTCACAGCAAAATCAATGCGGAAAACACAATAGCCATTTCTGAATGCCAAAACCCGTCCTTCTCGTTCTCTGAACCCTCCAGAACCCATCCTTCCATATCTTTCCGGGCAAAAAGCTTCATGGAAGAGTAGCGTTCCCACAGAACAGCAGAACAGTACCTCAACTAGTAACACTCCTCACCGAAGCACCATAGCAACAGTTTTAGCTTCCTGAAAACCGGCACGTTCACTCACGAAACAGTCACATTCTGGGCTAATAGGACTTTCAGATGAAGGGTGACATTATAACCGGCTGAGCTTTTATATTCACGTCTCGCACGTCTGACTGCTGAGCTCAATGGAAAATATAAAACTTCAATTGTTTTGACTTTTGCTGGTCGAGCATGAGCCAACAGGCCAGAGAGAGATCTAGCAACGTGTAGATGCGCTACGGCCTCGCTGAAACCATTGTTGTTTCCCCCAGAGGGGCTCCATGTTAAATGTGGTGAGAGCAACATTGTTTGCTTTGCGGCCTTGTTTTCCTCTTTTTTTCCTCATCCAATTCTATCTCTCAGGAGCTTGACAATATTTCTCCTACAGGAAATCCGGACAACAACCTTCAGCGTCATCCATTTGGTTTTTCAATTTTGCCAACCAAATTAGCTGCTTCATCAAGCTGTCCAAAACAGATGTTACTCCACAGCTGGGAAGCTTTGTTACGGAGTTTGATTCATCCTGGTC
Organism: Rhinogobio ventralis; assembly: GCA_039654625.1. NCBI lineage: Eukaryota > Metazoa > Chordata > Actinopteri > Cypriniformes > Gobionidae > Rhinogobio > Rhinogobio ventralis. The sequence goes on along the minus strand of CM077217.1, from coordinate 24,014,326 downwards.
CATTTATCTTTCTTTTCTTCTGCAACTTCAGGATGGTAGTCTTTTCACATTGTATTGTATCCACACAAACATTGACTGTTGAGATTTCACATCTAAATATTATTTTCACAATATCTTGGCGTTTCAATCATTAAGATGTTTCTAGTATGGAAATTTTGGCCTCTTTTTGTCTGGCCATTACAAAGAGGCCAAGGTTATGTATCTATACAAAATATCTAAGAGAAACTTTGGTGTAAAAACTATTTTTGGTTACACTTTATTTTAAGGTGTCATTGTTACAGTGTAATTATATATATAAGTACTGAGTAATATTCATTAACTACATGTACTTACTATGGGGTTAGGGTAGGATTAGGGTTTGGTTGAGGGTTAGTTGCATGTAATTATGCATAAATGACTATTACTATGGTAAGTACATGTAACATATAAGACAAGAACACTGTAAAATAAAGTGTTATCCACTTTATTTTAAGGTGACATAGTTACTTTGTACTTACTCCAAGTAATATTAATTAGTTACCGTTAAGGTTAGGATTTGGTTTAGGATTAGTTACTTGTAATTAAGCATAATTTACTGTTATTACTATAGTAAGTACATGTGGTAACATGTAACTACATCACCTTAAAATAAAGTGTTTTTTTCTTCACTCAGTAAATTGTTAGTAAATTTTACGAACAATCACAAAGAACCAGCAAGTAACATTTTATTTAGAAATGAATTTTGAAGATAAGAACAAAAATCCTGAACATTATTTCAAAGAACAGAAGAACTATAAGCAAATATAGTATAATCTTAAACAAATCACAATCAATCAAACTCAAAATAACGACAGACCAGAACAACTTAAGTATATCCTGTTGATCAGCATCTTAACTTAAAAAATACTCAAAAATGTCCTCAAAAAACAGAAAGTTTTTCTTACCAATTGACTCCACACATTTGTTAGGCTATGCCCCCTGCGCCCTGCTAAGCCACATATATGATGCTAATGGACTTATTACTGTCACGCTAGAAAGTTCAACCAGGATGGAAAAAACAAATCTGCAGGACAATAGGAAGTGCACTGACTCCATGGGGCAGAGAGGGGACGGGGAGGGGGGCTTCAACAGGAGGGTCCACTCAGCACTTCTCTCAGCGAGCAACAACAGATGATCCCGGTCTCTGCACCAATCAGAGCGCTTGTCGACACTGTTTCTATGACAGGCCGTGCCTTAAAACGCTCTTACAATGTATAGAGAGGTCAGCCAAACTGCCATCCTCTGTTTCACATATGGAAAATAAACTCCTCCAAATCCATATCAGCTGTCTACAAAATACTTGGGCCCTTAAATAATTAAAAAGGACATTAAATTGATCAAAAGTGACAGTAAAGACATAAAGTTATAAAAGATTTCTATTTCTGTTCTTTTGAACTTTCTATTCATAAAAGAAATCTGAAAAAATGTATCACGGTTTCAACAAAAGTATTAAGCAGCTAAAACTGGGAAATTCTAAAACAGTAAAAAAATGTGCTTTAAAAAAATCCTTTAAAATGTGTTTGATTTGCAACTTAATTTCTTTATTTTGATTTTGAGATGGAATCTGTAGTCTAGCCATGTTCTTGCGGCTTCCTGTGCAGTGTCTCTTCCACTCTGTGAGGGGCGCTATGGTGCTGCTTGAGATGCGCTTGTATGAGGCGGTAAAGACCCCAGAGGGAAACAAAACACACCAAGAGGATATTACCGCACATACTGCAGAGGATGCCCAATGTGAGAGGGAGGGAGAGAGAGAGGGAGCTGGGGAAGCCTGGCACTGCATTGCAGATCAACAAATGAGAGGAGGAGACTGCAGGAGTCTGCAGCTGCGATTAACACCACGGGATTCCCTCGTCTGTGTGAAGACACACAACCCTCACTGGATGATGAAATGTTACAGACAGGAGTAGATTTTTCAATTCTAGACATGAGCTATAACATAAGTGACACGAATAAATGCTTCATAGAAGTTCTTATGATATAGAAGTTGCTGCTATTTATGTTGTGCTGTTGTGGTCATTCATGCAAAACAACGTGCTATAATGATTTGTAGTGAATACCCCTGGTTTGCTTAGTTGGGAACACTTAATATTCAACATTAACTGTACTGACGCTGTTGCATGAGAACTGAACTGAGCTGGGCAGTGGGCGATGACATAATTTTTGATGATTTTCACACCGTGAGCAATGTGAAGGTTCACAGTTTATAATCTTCAAAATACAAAAGTGTTGTACAGAACAAATTTAGTGTATCCTTGTTGCGGAAATTAGTTTGACACTATGATACGTGATCTTGCATTAAGATTTCAGTTTTTCTGACATTTAATTCAATGTTACTTGCTGGTTTTTCCATCAAATTTACTAGTAATTTCTGAGTGAAAACTACACTACATGTAACAGTAAATTATGCATAATCACAAGTTACCAACCCTAAACCAACCGTAACTCTATAGTAAGTACATGTAGTTAATTAATATTACTCAGTACTTATTTGAGTAATTAACTACGTCACCTTAAAATAAAGTGTAACCAAAAATTGTTTTTACATCAACGTTTCTCTTAGATATTTGGTATAGATACATAACCTTGGCATCTTTGTAGTGGCCAGACAAATGGAGGCCAAATAAAAAATAATTATTTTTGCCATTTACAGTATCATTTAAAAAACTAATACTATAGCCTAAAAAACTGAAGCTTACAGAAGACAAATAAACAGATAAAGAAAGAGCAAAGAAAACAAACTACAGAACAACCTATACCTGAAAAACAAGCGCTAGAAATGCTACACAAAATGGATAAAGTAATCAAATGTATAAAAACAATGCAGTCTTTACTGTGTAAATTAAATATGCATTTATTCTTATTAAAGTTACAAAAGTGATTCATTCAAGAGCAGTGAGAGATTTTTCTATATTTTTGTTGTTTGATTAGCATTAATGACAGCAGGTTAATTTGGATGCTGTCACTTTAAGAGCGACTGCATGGATCCTCTAGTCTAGTGCATTTTCTTTTACGTTTACGCTTTTACCACAATGGTTAAAAACGCATGCAAACGTTAAGCTTTTCTGACCATGCAGCATAGTAACCGAGATAGTCCAAAATTTCTAATGGTTGACAAATTTCTACCGCTTAATCGTGTCTACCAGTATATCGCCCACCCCTACGTATATGCAATCTGCTTATGCTTCACTCAGGTTATTGGTGGAACTTAATGAATTCAATTAATTTCGATTCACATTTATTTGTATAGCGCATTTTACAATACATAGTTTTAAAGCAGCTTTACAGAAAATGCATGCTTCTACAGTACATAACGATCAGAATCCAAGTTATGTATTTTTAGTATTTTTATAAAAATCACACTGTTAGCTAACATCATGAATACATTTTAGGCAGAAACAATGAGCTCATTGAAGTATTTAATTACATAATGTTGATACATAATGAGTACAATATAGAAAATTTAGCGTTGGTGCATGTTGATTCTGAGTTTGCGTCATATTTCATCTCTTCACACACTGTAAAACCTAACAGTTATATGTACTAAATAAATATGAGTTCACTGCACTCAAATATTACTGAACGTTATGTGGACACAATGACTGAAACAGAACTCAAACTGATCCCAGCATGATAATTGGATAATAATTGTATTGTTAAGTGATAAAATAAGTGATGATTGAGCATTAGTGGTGAACACCTGATGATAATGATCAGAATCACTGAAGGAAAGAGAAACACAAGAACTACAACTGACTTCAGCCACAGCCTTAGATGAAATCAACTGAAGATAAAATAAGGCATTACATCTCTGAAGATCTCAGCAGAGGAGGATTAAACAACTCCACAAACAGCATTACCAGCTTCACACATTACTAACCAGATTGACTTTATTTCTGTCTTTTATGTTTTAATGAAAATAATAGTTTCATTTGAAGTCACCATGATGGTGATCAGTGTTTGCTTTAGTTGGGCTCTTGACCCTTTACTTTTAGCTTACATTTTTTTCTGGGTGTTTTAACTGTGTGTTTATATAGGCCATTTGATATGGCAAGGAAAACCAAGAGAAAATGTGGTCAGATGATGTTAGCTTTTTATTGATGATTTCATAATCATCATGTAGTGGCTGAATCACTGATCTCATTCAGAGTCTAATGCTCTGGTTATAGAGGTATTGTGTTATTATTTTTTTATATTATTCATAATTAGAGCCATGTGATTCTACAGCATGAGATCTAGGACAGTTGTGGAAATTGAACAAAATGCGGGATTTAAAGAAATACAATTAGTGCACAAAATGTTTTCATCTACGGCATTACTTAGACACACACAGACATCCAGAATCAGCGTATGACTCTCAACAATGGTGACAATCAAAAAAATATTCAGATAAACAGATCAACTCTGAACATAAAACAAGCTACAAATAATCACAACAAAAACAGCAAAAGTAAAAGCAATTAGTAAGAATCACGACACATTACCTCTATAACCAGAGCATTAGACTTTGAAAGAGATCAGTGACTTAGGCCACTACATGATGATTATAATATCAATAAATAGCTAACATCACCTAATCACATCTTCTCTTAGCATTCCTTACTATAACAAATGTGTTTTATAAACACACCATTAAAGCAGCCAGAGAAAAACTAATGTTAAAGAGTCAAGAGCTCAACTAAATCAAACACTGATCACCATCATGGTGACTTCAAACGAAACTATTATTTTCATTAAAACAGAAATGACAGAAATAAAGTCAGTCTAGTTAGTAATGCGTGAAGCTGGTAATGCTGTTTGTGGAGTTGTTTAATTCTCCTCTGCTGAGATCATCAGATATTTAATGTCTTCTTTTATCTTCAGTTGATTTCATCTAAGGCTGTGGCTGAAGTCAGTTGTAGTTCTTGTGTTTCTCTTTCCTTCAGTGATTCTGCTCATTATCATCAGGTGTTCATCACTAATGCTCAATCATCACTTAGTTAATCACTTAATTTCTTGACTGCAATGTCTTCTTTTAGTGAACTCAATTTAAATAAGTTCAGAGTACTCATAACTATTGGTTTCTAAAATTACAAAAGAATTAAGGTAATCTGTGTCCTCAAATGTAATGAGTTAGCTTAACTTATTGGATTTGACTTTGTTTGTGCTATTGTAAGCTAGCAGTAACTGCAAGCGCTCTGAGTTCATTTAAAGTTTGTAATTTCAGTTTTACTCAATATAGTGAAGTTTCAACTATATCAAGTATTTTAATGCAGTGTAAAGTTTAATGGTATATTAAGAAATACGCTTGTTTTAGTGGACTTGATTAAAATAAGTTCAGAGTACTCATAACTATTGATTTTTATAAACTTAAATGGTTTGAGGTAATCGGTGTCCTCAAATGAAATGAGTTAGCTGAACTTGTTAGGTTTTACAGTGTAGCCTGACATTGTCATACTCAGATTCTAGTCAGAATATGAGTCTGATACTGCTCCATTGGGCTGTGATTATGGGGCGTGTTTCAACCGAACCAGGAAAGAAAATTCCTTACAACCAATCAGAGCAGTAGAGTAAGTGATGTATGTTGAGCGATGCATAGAAGTAGTGGGAAGTTCGGATCATTTTACGGACTCGGATCTTTGAATCTCGTTCAGCAAAATGAACAAATCTTTTTTCATGTCATTTTGTTAATTTCATATAAAAATATAATAAAATTTTACATGTTAAATTCCCCAACACATCTAGTGATGCAAACATTGATCACATTTGGAATAAAAAATAAATTATAAGCTAAAGCAGCCAAGGCCAAACTTTGAAAAAAGAAATGATTCATTAGCTGGGTCTTCAGACTATGCAGTCTGTTAGTTAACCTCACCTACGAATCCGAGTCATTCTTTCTTTTGTCACTTCACATTTAATCACGTCTGTTCCCTGGAAAGATTAGTACACCTCTCCTGTCTTTGGGTTTGAGTCGTTAGTTCCGTCATCAGTGTCTGATCTAGGCCGTGACAGCCCCATATGCAATGCATGCAGTCCCGAAAACAGAATTGATTAGTTCACCTCTCGAATCTTCGGGTTCAAGTCATTCGTTCACCAACTCACAGCCCCATAGGCTGAGTGCAGAAGATCCTGTACAGAACCGATGGCATGTAGCGCATGCACGGTCAACACAAAATGAACTCATTGTCATATTAAGTCATATTAAAGAATAAAATTTGTTCAAAAAGAACGAATCGTTCATTCAACTGCACGCACGCTGGAAGAAGTAGAAGAATATGAGTGTAAATGAACTTTGCCGGTGTTGTAAAAAGGATTTAAGGATACATGGAGTACTTACCAACACGATCATCATTTTTGAGAGAAATAGTAAAGGTGAATGCATATACGAACAAGTTCTCCGTGTAGTAAACAAATTCAACCCAAGAGCTCTTTGTTGACGTGGATAATTACGTTACTGTTGATCATCTGTCCATCATCGTATAAAGCCCGTCCTAACAATTTGATTGGTCCGAACAGCTCTGGTTCGAGCATAGTTGCTCCACAACGGATCAAGTCCAGACCGAACTTCCCGACCTCAAATGTTGTGGGCGGGGCTAAGTTCGGCTGGCATCCAGGGTAGCTGTTCATAACATTTCAAGCAAAGATAATCATGTGCATTTTATCTGATATAACTGGAATACAAGGTTATGAGATGCATTATGTGAATGTTTGGCTAAAGAGATGTGTCTTTAATCTAAATTTAAACTGGGAGAGTGAGTCTGAGCCCCAAACATTATTAGAAAGGCTATTCCAGAGTTTAGGAGCCAAATGTGAAAACAGTCTCCCTCCTTTAGTGGACTTAGATATCCTACACTCTCAAAAAAAAGAGTACAAAATTGTACCTTTTAAGGTACAAGTGGCCGTCACTGGGGTGGTACCCTTAAGGGTACATTTTTGTAGCTCTAAGTCAGGGGTAGGCAAGTTTGGTTCTAGAGAGCCAATGTCCTGCAGACTTTAGCTCCAACCCTACTAAGCCACCACAGTATAAAACTCATGGCTCCCAGCATGCATTGCAGCATTAAATATGTCACCATTGTTGAGATTCATATGCTGATGCTTGATATCTGTGTGCGTCTAAACTTTTCCCCCCTAAAAAAAAAGGTACAGTGGAGGTACAGTTTTGGTCCTTGGGGAACAAAATGTATAAATGTATCTTTAGAGATACACCATTGGTCCTTAGGGTACAATTATACTATTGTTTTCCGCTGCTTAGAGCAGGGGTAGGCAAGTTCGGTCCTAGTGATTTGCTGTCCGGCAGAGTTTGGCTTCACATTAACAGAGGTTTAGATGTTGTTGCTTTATTGAAATGTTTGGTCATCATTATGGTGATGAGTGTTTCCTTTAGTTGGGCAGTTTGACCCTTGACTTTTTTCATGTGAGTTTGTGGTTTTTGACAGAGTGTTAACAAAACACATAATCTGTTCAAATCAAAAGAAACCATAAAGAAAAATTGTCATGAAGAAAAATGTTTGACTAAACTCATTACTGACTAAAAATGTTAATAAATAATATTCACCAACAATACTTTCTTGCCACAGATCAGACCTTCTGAATTTTGATTTTTAAAAACATTATAGGGGGGGAAGTTTAGATGCACACAGATATCAAGCATCAGCATATGAATCTCAACAATGGTGACATACTTAATGCTGCAATGCATGCTGGGATCCATGAGTTTTATACTGTGGTGGCTTAGTAGGGTTGGAGCTAAACTCTGCAGGACTCTGCAGGACTCGGCTCTCTAGAACCGAACTTGCCTACCCTTGACTTAGAGGTACAAAAATGTACCCTTAAGGGTACCACCCCAGTGACGGCCACTTGTACCTTAAAAGGTACAATTTTGTACTCTTATTTTTGAGAGTGCAGAGGAAGTAACAGAATCTCTTACAATACAATTTGCATTTAGAAGAATGTACTGTGTACAGGTTTTTGGTCCAATAAGTATTACTTCAGTCTTATCTGAATTGAATAGAAGAAAATTACAGGCCATCCAATATTTTATATTTTTAACACTCGGTCAACTTGGATAATTAAAAGAGATTTCATCTGGTCATGCTAAAATATATAAACGAGTAACATTGCCATAACAGTGGAAACTAATTCCATGTTTTCTTATAATATTACCAAGTGGCAGCAAATATATTGAAAATAGAAGAGGGCCTAACACAGATCCTTGAGGCACTCCATAATTTACTGATGTTATCTTAGATTTTCCCCATTTAAATAGACAAAATAGTAATGGTCTGATAGGTACAATCTAAACTTAATGCCTGTCCCTGAATACCAGTGTAATTTTGTAGTTGATCTAAGAGTATTTTATGATCAATAATGTTAAAAGTGCCGGATCAGACTGAAATTTTTCATAGATATAATTTTTTTTGCAGAAAGGAGCACAGTTGAGTGGACACAACTTTTTCTAGTATTTTAGGCATAAATGAAACATTTTCTAGTTGTGGTTTCTTAATGAAAGGCTTAATAACTGCCCAGCTTGAATGGTCTTGGGACAGGACCTAGAGATAGAGACGAGTCTCTTCTGCAAGTCTTTCGGCTTTCTGGTCATTAACACAAAATAAACCCCTTAAGGATAGTAGATGACCTGATCCCTCTGATGGGGTTTATTTTGTTCTAATAACCAGTTGACTGTATATTACCACTCACAAAATTTCCACCAAAGGTACAACTTCCCCTTTAGAGAGAAGAAGTGAATATGAAAGTCTCATTCGGCTGCAGGAATTGATTAATATTTTGGTTTGACATTGAGAGTGGTAACTGGCCTCTTCCTCTTTTTGAATCTTGTGTCATGATTGTGGTTAAAGTCTTGCAAGTTGTAGTAATTACTACATTTCCAACGTTACCACATGTCATTGCCCCTCATGTTAGCATGTACAGTATGTTCTTTTACTAATAATTATCATTTTAAAATAACTTTACATAATATATAAAGTACCCGAGAACCCAAAAATGAACTTTTTGCCACACCTGCCAATGGCAGGTAAATTGAGTAATTTTATTAGCCATAAATATACACAGGTGGGATATATATATATATTATATTACATTTTGTCCTCAAAGTTGATGTGTTAGAAGCAGGAAAAATGGGCAAGCGTAAGGATCAGAATACACAGTGCATCGCAGTTTGTTGTGTATGGGGCTGCATAGCCGCAGACCAGTCAGGATGCCCATGCTGACCCCTGTCCACCGCCGAAAGCACCAACAGTGGCACGTGAGCATCAGCACTGGACCACGGAGCAATGGAAGAAGGTGGCCTGGTCTGATGAATCACGTTTTCTTTTACATCACGTGGATGGCCGGGTGCGTGTGCATCGCTTACCTGGGGAACACATGGCACCAGGATACACTATGGGAAGAAGGGAAGCCAGCGGAGGCAGTGTGATGCTTTGGGCAATGCTCTGCTGGGAAATCTTGGTTCCATGCCATTCACTCTCTACCAGAAGGTGGCGCTTATGGAACAGCAGCAATACACTGCAAAAAAATGCTTTTCTTACTTAGTATTTTTGTCTTGTTTCCAGTCTAAATATCTAAAAAAATCTTAAGTCAAGTCACCTTTATTTATATAGTGCTTTTTACAATGCCGATTGTTTCAAACCAGCTTCACATTGTTAAACAGGAAAATAATGCAACAGAATTTGATTCGGCTCTGGAGAAAACAGTGATGTCATCTATCAGTAATATAGTTGAAAATTTAGTGTCCCCAACTGAGCAAGCCAAAAGCCAAAGGCGACAGAGGCGACGGCGGCAAGGAACCAAAACTCCTTCAGTGGCCAGAATGGAGAAAAAAACCTTGGGAGAAACCAGGCTCAGTCGGGGTGCCAGTTCTCCTTTGGCCAACAAACAAACAGTGTATGGTTATGATTCTGGCAACCTTACAGGTGAGAAGGATTATTCGAAAGATCAGAGTTGTCACGCCGGAGACGGGTTTAATGAGGATGTCGTGTCGATGCGGCATTTACAGAGGGAAGTTTAATTGACATATAAAAGAAAATGTAATCGAAAATTGTGTGAAGTCAGTAATTTCCCTTCAGAAATGCAGTCATATAAGCTCCCACTTAATGTGTAGAATTTTCTTCCAATATACCAAGCAATTTTCTTCCTAATATTATCAATCTTGCACGTAAAGAAGTTCACAAAGTCATTACTGCTGTGCTGTTGGCAGACATCAGAAGTTGAAGCTTTATTTTTGGTTAATTTAGCCACTGTTTCAAATAAATACCTAGGGTTGTGTTTGTTTTCTTCTAAGAGAGTCAAGAAATAAGCAGATCTAGCAAGTTTTAAGTCCTTTCTGTACGCAATCATGCTCTCTTTCCATGAAATCCGAAAAAAATGTGTTTTCTTCCAGCGCTCCATTTTTCTGGCTGCTGTTTTAAGCGCCCGGGTGTGCTCGTTGTACCACGCCGTTGGACTATTTTCTTTAATCTTCTTTAAGCGCAGAGGAGCAACTGTGTCTAAAGTGCTGGAAAAGAGAGTCAATAGTTTCTGTTGCAACATCGAGTTCCTCTAGGCTATCTGGGATGCTGAGGAGATGAAACTGATGAGGAAGATTATTTACAAAGAAATCTTTAGTGGCAGCAGTGATAGTCCTGCCATATTTGAAACAACAGGACAGTTTTGCAGCCTTTGCTATACATTAAGTATACACGATACTAGGTAATGATCTGAGATATCATCGCTCTGCTGCAGAATTTCAACGGTATCAACATTTATTCCATGTGACAATATTAGGTCTAAAGTATGATTACGGCGATGACTGGGTCCTGATACATGTTGCCTAACTCCAATAAAGGTTAGAATGTCTCTAAATGCCAATCCCAATGCGTCTTTTTCATTGTCTATATGGATATTAAAATCACCAACAATTAGGACTTTATCTGCAGCTAGTACTAACTCTGATAGAAAATCAGCAAATTTTCTGGTGAAGTCTGTTTTGTGCCCTGGTGGCCTGTATACAGTAGCCAACACAAATGTCAAACGGGATTTATCAATTACACTGCATAACGTTACGTAAAGCACTAAAACTTCAAAGGAATTATATTTGAAACTAGACTTCTGAGTAATACTGAAGATATTATTATAAATTACAGCAACACCTCCCCCTTAGCTTTCAGACGCGGCTCGTGTTTATAACAATAATCTTGGGGGGTGGACTCATTTAAAGTAATGTAGTCGTCAGGTTTTAGCCAGGTTTCTGTCAAGCACATCTAGATTATTATCTGTAATCATATCATTAACAATAAGCGTTTTTGAGGAAAGGGATCGAATATTGAGCAACCCGAGCTTTATCATTTGATCATCTGTATTATATCTCTTTTTTATTTGTTGAACATCAATACATTTTTTTAGATCATTTTTTACATAATATCTAGGTGAAAGAGTCTCTATGTGCTGGGATTTATCTGACTTCTGTGACGTGAGACAGCTGGCAGACGTTTGGGTAAGCCAGTCCGTCTGCTTCCTGACCTGGGCCCCAGTTAGTCAAGGTTTAGACTATGTGCCAAATTTCTAGAGAAAAGAGCGTCACCATCCCAGGAAGGATGGATAGTCATGCACAACTCATCCATGGCTCCCAGAATGCATTGCGGCATGAAGCATGTCACCATTGTTGAGATTCATAGGCTGATTCTTGATGTCTGTGTGTGAGTAATTCTCACAGGAGGTCAAAGTGTTTAGTGTACAATCTGTTTTAAACCTTATTCAGCTTTTATTATTAAAACTGTGCTGGATGTTTTCAAGAGTCACAATAAAACAAAATTAATAGTATATTGCTCATATTAAACTCAGTCATAAAAACAGTGAATTTAGCCACTACACAATGATCATATTCTTATCAAGCAGGCAAACAGCATCTGATTGTATTTTTTCTTGCTTTCCTTGCCATAGCAAACTCAGGTACAGCAGCCAGAAAAACACCAACGTTAAAAAGTCGTCAAACTGCCCAACTAAAGAAAACACTGATCACTATGATGATGACATAAAAAAACAATTTTTAACACAAAATAAAAAAATAAAAAAAACTCTGTTAATTCTCATAAGAACTTCTGTAGACGTCTAACAGAAATAAAGTCAATCTGGTTAGTAATGCGTGAAGCTGGTAATTCTGTTTGTGGAGTTGTTTAATCCTCCCCTGCTGAGATCTTTAGAGATTTAATGTCTTCTTTTATCTTCAGTTGATTTCATCTAAGGCTGTGGCTGAAGTCAGTTGTAGTTCTTGTGTTTCTCTTTCCTTCAGTGATTCTGCTCATTATCATCAGGTGTTCATCACTAATGCTCAATCATCACTTAATTAATCACTTAATTATATCATTAACTTTAACACTGATTCAGAGTTATTTTAACTCTATGTAGAGAGGGACCATATGTACTCTGAGTAGAGTTAACCTAGAATATCAAAATCAACTGCAGGTGGTCGATCCTTTTCCTATTTAGCACCTAAACTCTGAAACAGCCTTCCTAGCATTGTTCAGGAAGCAGACACACTCTGTCAGTTTAAATCTAGACTAAAAACACATCTCTTTACTATGGCATACACATAAAACATTTTTAATTTATATTTTATTCAAATCAGTTAAATGATTGTTAGGCTGCATTAACTAGGTCAGCCGGAACCGGGAACACTTCCCATAACACCTGATGTACTCGTTACATCATAAGAAGAATGGCATCTACGCTAATGTTAGTCTCTGTTTATCCCGAGGTTTACTGCAGTCAGCCGGATCCGGGCCGTATCCAGATCAGATGGTGGACCTGTGCCCAGACATGACCAACTCATCCCTGAAATGTCTGCAGAGACCGTGTCAATTAGTCTACCCTCTGAAATTGCTCATCGACATGGCATCCTCAATGGATCCATGGAGCCACGGAGCGTGATGACTCCGATATTTAGAATATTCCTATTTAATAATTGTTTAATCGACACGCCATCCTCAATAAACCCGTCTCCGGCGTGATGCCTCCGATTTTTCGAATATTTCAATCTAATATTACTTCTGACCTGTAAGGCTGCCAAAATAATAATCATACACTGTTTGTTAACAGAGGAGAACTGGCACTCCGACTGAGCCTGGTTTTTTCCCAAGGTTTATTTTTCTCCATTAGGCCACCTGATGGAGTTTTGGTTCCTTGCCACTGTCGCCTTTGGCTTGGCTTGCTCAGTTGGGGACACTAAGTTTTTAAATAAATATCCAGATAAATTTAATTACTAAACTAAATTAACTATGTCAACTACATTACTTGAATATATATGATAATTGAAATGAGCTGGAGGACATCACCGTTTTCTCCGGAGCGGCTGTACAGCCGAATCAAATTGGGTTGCATTATTTTCCTGTTTAACACTGTGAAGCTGCTTTGAAACAATCTGCATTGTAAAAAGCGCTATATAAATAAAGTTGACTTGACTTGACTTGACTAATTTAACTCCGGGGATTTTGCTGTGTGAACTATACTAAGCAAGCATTTGTCAGTACAACATACTATTCCTATTCCTATTTCACTTTACTTGTTGTTTTTTTAAAAATTTTTTATAATTTTAACTAATTAGAAATGGTATTCCCTGGTGGCTGTGGCCTCTTTCAGCAGGATAATGCGCCTGCCACAAAGCAAAAATGGTTCAGGAATGGTTTGAGGAGTGCAACGAGTTTGAAGTGTTGACTTGGCCTCCAAATTCCCCAGATCTCAATCCAATCGAGCATCTGTGGGATGTGCTGAACAAACAAGTCCACTTACAGGACTTAAAGGATCTGCTGCTAAAATCTTGGTGCCAGATACTACAGCACATCTTCAGGGGTCTAGTGGAGTCCATGCCGTCAGGGCCGTATTAGGTCATAATGTTATGCCTGTCTTATATATATATATATATATATATATATATATATATATATATATATATATATATATATACACTCACCTAAAGGATTATTAGGAACACCTGTTCAATTTCTCATTAATGCAATTATCTAATCAACCAATCACATGGCAGTTGCTTCAATGCATTTAGGGGTGTGGTCCTGGTCAAGACAATCTCCTGAACTCCAAACTGAATGTCAGAATGGGAAAGAAAGGTGATTTAAGCAATTTTGAGCGTGGCATGGTTGTTGGTGCCAGACGGGCCGGTCTGAGTATTTCACAATCTGCTCAGTTACTGGGATTTTCACGCACAACCATTTCTAGAGTTTACAAAGAATGGTGTGAAAAGGGAAAAACATCCAGTATGCGGCAGTCTTGTGGGCGAAAATGCCTTGTTGATGCTAGAGGTCAGAGGAGAATAGGCCAACTGATTCAAGCTGATAGAAGAGCAACTTTGACTGAAATAACCACTCGTTACAACCGAGGTATGCAGCAAAGCATTTGTGAAGCCACAACATGCACAACCTTGAGGCGGATGGGCTACAACAGCAGAAGACCCCACCGGGTACCACTCATCTCCACTACAAATAGGAAAAAGAGGCTACAATTTGCACGAGCTCACCAAAATTGGACAGTTGAAGACTGGAAAAATGTTGCCTGGTCTGATGAGTCTCGATTTCTGTTGAGACATTCAGATGGTAGAGTCAGAATTTGGCGTAAACAGAATGAGAACATGGATCCATCATGCCTTGTTACCACTGTGCGGGCTGGTGGTGGTGGTGCAATGGTGTGGGGCATGTTTTCTTGGCACACTTTAGGCCCCTTAGTGCCAATTGGGCATTGTTTAAATGCCACGGCCTACCTGAGCATTGTTTCTGACCATGTCCATCCCTTTATGACCACCATGTGCCCATCCTCTGATGGCTACTTCCAGCAGGATAATGCACCATGTCACAAAGCTCGAATCATTTCAAATTGGTTTATTGAACATGACTATGAGTTCACTGTACTAAAATGGCCCCCACAGTCACCAGATCTCAACCCAATAGAGCATCTTTGGGATGTGGTGGAACGGGAGCTTCGTGCCCTGGATGTGCATCCCACAAATCTCCATCAACTGCAAAATGCTATCCTATCAATATGGGCCAACATTTCTAAAGAATGCTTTCAGCACCTTGTTGAATCAATGCCACGTAGAATTAAGGCAGTTCTGAAGGCAAAAGGGGGTCAAACACAGTATTAGTATGGTGTTCCTAATAATCCTTTAGGTGAGTGTATATATACAGGTGCTGGTCATATAATTAGAATATCATCAAAAAGTTGATTTATTTCACTAATTCCATTCAAAAAGTGAAACTTGTATATTATATTCATTCATTACACACAGACTGATATATTTTAAATGTTTATTTCTTTTAATTTTGATGATTATAACTGACAACTAAGGAAAATCCCAAATTTAGAATATTGTGAAAAGGTTCAATATTGAAGACACCCTGGTGCCACACTCTAATCAGCTAATTAACTCAAAACACCTGCAAAGGCCTTTAAATGGTCTCTCAGTCTAGTTCTGTAGGCTACACAATCATGGGGAAGACTGCTGACTTGACAGTTGTCCAAAAGACGACCATTGACACCTTGCACAAGGAGGGCAAGACACAAAAGGTCATTGCAAAAGAGGCTGGCTGTTCACAGAGCTCTGTGTCCAAGCACATTAATAGAGAGGCGAAGGGAAGGAAAAGATGTGGTAGTAAAAAGTGTACAAGCAATAGGGATAACCGCACCCTGGAGAGGATTGTAAAACAAAACCCATTCAAAAATGTGGGGGAGATTCACAAAGAGTGGACTGCAGCTGGAATCAGTGCTTCAAGAACCACTACGCACAGACGTATGCAAGACATGGGTGTCAGCTGTCGCATTCCTTGTGTCAAGCCACTCTTGAACAACAGACAGCGTCAGAAGCGTCTCGCCTGGGCTAAAGACAAAAAGGACTTGACTGCTACTGAGTGGTCCAAAGTTATGTTCTCTGATAAAAGTAAATTTTGCATTTCCTTTGGAAATCAGGGTCCCAGAGTCTGGAGGAAGAGAGGAAAGGCACACAATCCACGTTGCTTGATGTCCAGTGTAAAGTTTCCACAGTCAGTGATGGTTTGGGGTGCCATGTCATCTGCTGGTGTTGGTCAACTGTGTTTTCTGAGGTCCAAGGTCAACGCAGCCGTAAACCAGGAAGTTTTAGAGCACTTCATGCTTCCTGCTGCTGACCAACTTTATGGAGATACAGATTTCATTTTCCAACAGGACTTGGCACCTGCACACAGTGCCAAATCAACCAGTACCTGGTTTAAGGACCTTGGTATCCCTGTTCTTAATTGGCCAGCAAACTTGCCTGACCTTAACCCCATAGAAAATCTATGGAGTATTGTGAAGAGGAAGATGCGATATGCCAGACCCAACAATGCAGAAGAGCTGAAGGCCACTATCAGAGTAACCTGGGCTCTCATAACAACTGAGCTGTGCCACAGACTGATCGACTCCATGCCACACCGCATTGCTGCAGTAATTCAGGCAAAATGAGCCCCAACTAAGTATTGAGTGCTGTACATGCTCATACTTTTCATGTTCATACTTTTCAGTTGGCCAAGATTTCTAAAAAAAAATTCTTTGTATTGGTCTTAAGTAATATTCTAATTTTCTGAGATACTGAATTTGGGATTTTCCTTAGCTGTCAGTTATAATCATCAAAATTAAAAGAAATAAACATTTGAAATATATCAGTCTGTGTGTAATGAATAAATATAATATACAAGTTTCACTTTTTGAATGGAATTAGTGAAATAAATCAACTTTTTGATGATATTCTAATGATATGACCAGCACCTGTATATATATATATATATATATATATATATATATATATATATATATATATATATATAGTTTTGTATATTAAAAATCATAATTGTACCAGCATAGTGTCAAGATTTGACACAAATCTTGTGAAGATCCCAAGAATGTTGTAGGAAGAGCTGGCAAATATGACCATGCCAAAATTTGTGTCATTGTACTCTGCATGAACAAGACAGACAAAAGCAAAAACCATAAACATCTCAATTCACAATTTGCCACAATATATAAAAAAGATGGTGCATTGGAAAAATACATAATTTTATGTCAAAATGTCAGATTATGGCAAATTTGATATCACTGTGCTTAGCATTCTAATAAATCTAAAGAGACTGCACATTTCGACTGTGGCTCAGGAAAAATGTATATAGAGCTTTATAAAATACAGCAGCTTTACAGTGATAACAAAAAAATGATGCATTTCGGCTGTTGTTCAGCTGAAGTCAGTTAAGTGTTGAACTGAAGCAGACTCATCTGGATGAGCCTGTCCTCCTCTACAGCAATTGCTCATAAACATAATCTATTTACGTGGCGTGTAATGCAGTTATGATTTAAAATAGATGTTTTCATTTTTTAATATGCTAATAAGGCAAACACTGTACAAACTGTAAGGACAAAGATTAAATTGTGAGGATTGACGGCAGTAGTCAGTGAAATCCCTCGCTGTCTGGCTGGTATAATCTGTGGTTGGTAGACGTACATTTGTTGATTTATAGTCTTTTGAAATCCTTTCTAAACAACTGGAATATAGGGCTTGGCAGTAGTAAATGGTCTTTGTAGTCCATTTTCCAGACTGGAGTGATGCATGCAGAGGACAGTGAAGACACTCACTGTGAGGCTGTGGGTTTGCAGTCGTCACTCAGCAACACAGAAGGGGAGGAGGGAGATGCGAGGCTAAGCCTGGAATACAGAACCTAGTGACCTTGGGATGGGTTTCCCGAGGTAGAAACATGGAAAAACAAACAGATGTGGAAACAAGTCTCTCATGATGTCATTTATTGCTGTGTTCAAAGCTGAATTTTCAGCAACAGTGTCACATGTTCCTTCATAAATCATTGTAATATGCTGATTTGCTGCTCAAGAAACATTTCTGATTATTATAAATTTTGAAAACTGTTATACTGATTAATATTTTTTGTTTTCAACATTGATAACCAGAAATGTTTCTTGAGCATCAAATCAACATATTACAATGATTTCTGAAGGATGTGACATTGAAGACTAATGATGTAATGATGCTGAAAATATAGCTTTCATCACAGGTTTTTTAAAGTAATTGTTACCGTTTGGTGGTTGAGAAGGCACACAATGAAGGAAATGGGGAGAATACAAAAAGACCACATTCACACAAACAATAACCGACAAAGGACTGAACAGAACAGGGAGAATAAATACACATGGTAAATGAGGCACGGCTGGACGGAGATTAACTAATGAGAACTGAAGCAGACATGACAGCAAATTAACTAAACAGAACATACACGTGACATAACGCACCCCTCGGAAAGGTCGCGTCCTCACGTGAATAAATATCCAACTGAGAAGGGAGGGGGCTTTGGAGGAGGACCTAAAGCTTGTGATGGACAAGGAGGAGTCGGAAAGAAACACCATGGTGGTTCAGACAGTGGGTGGAGCCAGGGTGGAGCTTTGACTGACGGGCTGGGCGGCACCCGGGAGCCGATCGTCGGTGGTGGAACCATGGTGAGTGGAGGAACCTGCAGAGCAGAGAGGTTGAAGGACCAGGGTGATATTACAGGTCTGGAAGCTCGCGGGACTGAGGCTGCAACGAGGACTCGGATCAAGCGAGTGAGGACGACGGGGAGGTCGTAGGAAGGGCGGAGCCCGATGACGCCACAGGGTGTAGGCACAGCTGGAATCCCAGAAGTCTGTGGTGGAAGCTGGGAATCGACTGCCGGAGGCAGACCTGGAGTGACGAGGAGACCAGTGGAGTTTCCGGGAAGATGGGCCGCGGAGGCGATGAGGGATGAGGGCTGCGGAGGCGATGGTGATGGGCAGACAGGCCGAGGTGGAGACATGGACCTGGAAGCCCGAGGTTAGGAGGATGAGCCACATGGAGTAAGGCAGGGGCAGAGCAGAGGAGCACCAGTGGTGCCAATGGATCCAGGGACTGGTCATGACTAGCGATGGAGACGAGATCAGGAAGTCAGACAGGGATACAGGCAGAAGAAGATTATTTCCGGATGGAACCAGTGAGGAAGATGAAGACTCGAGAGTGGGGACTTGGGTGGGAATTGGATCTATTGATCTGTGATAACGAACGAGAACTACTGCAGACATGACAGCAAATGAACTAAACAGAACATACACGTGACAGGAATAAATTATATTTTACAATAGAAAACAGCTATTTTGAACTGTAATATTTCATAATATTACTTTTTACTGTATTTTGATCAAATAAATGCAGCTTTGGTGAGCAGAAGAAACTTCTTTCATTAGCATAACTTAATACTAGCTTGTTTAAAATTCTGACATCAGATGACCCTTTATGTAATGAACATTAATTGTGTGTTTAGTTTTCCTATCAAGTAATTAAATTAAATGACCTGTAACTCAGCTTTAGTTGTATAGAAAGTGTGACACAGGTGATTAGCATAAGACATCAACTCTCACTTTAATCAAAGTCTCTGAAGATCAGACTGGCTCTCTGACCCTAATAAGATTAAGAGACCCATCAGAGAAAGTAGATGTCTTTAATTGCGGAGTCAGTGCAATTACAGTGAAATATACCCACCAAGAAAAAGCATGGCATGATCCTACAGGCTAAGATGAGTCACTGCCGCTTGTGCTGTGTTGATAAGGATACATGTTACAGACAATACTCACTGCCATTCAAAAGTTACTGTTCATTTTAAAATATATTAAAATATAAAACAGTTATTTAAAAAAATACAATATTTTACAGTATTACTGTATTTTTTGATAAAATAAAAGCAGCCATGGAGACTTCTTTTAAAAAACATTAATCTTACTAACCCCAAACTTTTGAGCGGTTGAAATTTAGGGTAATTTTATTTGACATTTATTCAAGATGGTGTGTTCTGTTATTTTTTCTGGAATATATACTATATATACACTGAACAAAATTATAAACACAACACTTTTGTTTTTGCCCCCATTTTTCATGAGCTGAAAAAGATCTAAGTCTTTTTCTATGTACACAAAAGGCCTATTTCTCTTAGATATTGTTCACAAATCTGTCTAAATCTGTGTTAGTGAGCACTTCTCCTTTGCCGAGATAATCCATCCACCTCACACGTGTGGCATATCAAGATGCTAATTAGACAGCATGATTATTGCACAGGTGTCTAAAATTGCCACTCTAAAATGTGTAGTTTTACTGTATTGGGGGGGGGGGACCAGTCAGTATCTGGTGTGACCACCATTTGGCTTATTCAGAGCAACACATCTCCTTCACATAGAGTTGATCAGTTTGTTGATTGTGGCCTGTGAAATGTTGGTCCACTCCTCTTCAATGGCTGTGCGATCCCTACTAACACGCCAGAGATGCTGGCCCTTCCAGCGCCCTGACCGAGCTCGCTGGACCACACCTAGGTTGGTGCGGAAGTCAGGGCTCCGGGCAGGGATGCCAGTCACTGCTGTTCCTGCAAGACCCACTCAGCGTGACTATTGGATAACGCTGGGAAAGCGTGCCCGTCTGGGGAAGATGGTACGCTGCGGAGCCACGTCCTTCAGTGGAAGGAGAGGTGGAAATACTCATAAGGACTAACCTAGCAGGGTAGTGCTACCTATGGCAGTCTCTGGGGTGGATCCAACCTGGTCCCAGGGGGGAAAGAACACCACCAGAGACGACAGAGCGGGCTCTGTCAAGGGAAAGACACGGGGCTAGCCGAGTAGGGTAGCTGGTACCGTGGAAATACACATATGGGGTTGCCGTTAGGGAACCACTACATATTGAACCCAGCCTAACACACACGTTCCACAAGCATACGGGTGTAGGCCTGGTGTCAACGGCCGCAACGTCTGACACCGAAGGGGTGACGGAGGAGCTCGACAGGGTTAGCACATATCCAGCCTGGAGGCGGGAGTGGCGTATGCAAGCCGACACTAGAACGGGTACTTAACGCTACTGGCCACTGGGGCCGAGGATGCGGGAAGATACCGGCTCTACACGGAGGCTATAAAATCTAGCGAACGTGTTAGGTGTTGCCCAGCCCGCAGCTCTACATATATCTGTCAGCGAGGCGCCTTGAGCCAGCGCCCAGGAGGAGGCTACACTCCTAGTGGAGTGAGCTCGCACCCCGAGCGGGCAAGGCACGTCTTGGGACTGGCAAGCCAAGACGATAGCATCCACTATCCAGTGGGCTAACCTCTGCTTGGAGACAGCCTTTCCCTTCTGCTGGCCTCCGTAACAGACGAAGAGCTGTTCTGAGGTTCTAAAGCTTTGAGTTCGGTCCACGTAGGCGCGAAGAGCGCGGACGGGACAGAGCAAAGCTAGGGCTGGGTCTGCCTCCTCCGAAGGCAGCGCTTGCAGGTTCACCACCTGGTCCCGGAAGGGAGTGGTGGGAACCTTGGGCACGTATCCAGGCCGGGGTCTCAAGACAACGTGAGAGTTGGCCGGCCCGAATTCTAGGCACGATTCGTTGACCGAAAGTGCATGCAGGTCCCCTACCCTCTTGATTGAGGCCAATGCAGTCAGGAGCACTGTCTTCATGGACAGGATGTTTAGCTCTGCTGACTGCAAAGGTTCGAAGGGAGGGCCCTGGAGCGCTCTGAGCACCAGGGCTAGGTCCCAAGAGGGTACCGAGGTTGGCCGAGGAGGATTTAGTCTCCTCGCACCTCTGAGGAACCTGACGATTAAGTCGTGCTTACCTAAGGACTTACCTTCAACTACATCGTGATACGCCGCTATTGCGGCGACGTACACTTTGAGGGTGGAGGGAGACAGCCTTCTCTCCAACCCATCTTGTAGGAAAGAAAGCACGACATTAATCGAACACCTTCGGGGGTCTTCCCGGCGGGAAGAACACCATTCAACGAACAGGTTCCACTTCAGCGCATAGAGGCGCCTCGTAGAGGGGGCTCTAGCTGAAGCGATGGTGTCTGCCACTGCCTGTGGCAGGCCACCTAGAACCTCCGCGTCCCGTCCAGGGACCAGACATGGAGTCTCCAGAGGTCTGGACGCGTGTGCCATAGAGTGCCCCGCCCCTGAGAAAGCAGGTCCTTCTTTAGGGGGATCGGCCAGGGAGGGGCTGTCGCGAGGAGTGAGAGTTCGGAGAACCAGGTCCGGTTGGGCCAGTAGGGCGCAACTAGCAAGACCTGCTCCTCGTCCTCCCTGACCTTGCACAGTGTCTGTGCGAGAAGGCTCACTGGGGGAAACGCATACTTGCGTAGGTCCCAGGGCCAGCTGTGCGCCAGTGCATCTGTACCGAGGGTGCCCCCGGACAGGGAGTAATACAACTGGCAATGGGTCGAGTCCGGAGAGGCGAACAGGTCTACCTGCGCGGCTCCGAAGAGGTCCCATATCAGCTGGACGCTCTGGGGGTGGAGTCTCCCGGAGGTGTCGGCTGACGAGAGAGCTCGTCGGCTGTCTGGTTCAGCGCACCTGGGATGTGAATGGCCCGAAGCGACCTCAGATGCTTCTGACTCCACAGGAGGAGATGGCGGGCGAGCCGGAGCATGCAACGGGAGCGTAGACCACCCTGACGGTTGATGTATGCAACGGCCGCAGTGCTGTCCGTACGGACCAGAACGTGTTTTCCCTGTAGCGGCTTTTTGAAGAGGCCCAGGGCGAGACGTACTGCCAGAACCTCTAGGCAATTGATATGCCAATGCAGTTGGGGCCCCGTCCACAGACCCGCAACTGAGTGCCCGTTGTACGTGGCCCCCCAACCCGTTGAAGAGGCATCCGTGAAGACCACAGCATGCCTGGACACCTGTTCTAGGGACACTCCGGCCCGTAGAAAGGCAGGGTCCGCCCACGGATTGAAGGTTTGGCGACAGTAAGGAGTAACTGAGACCCGGTACTGGCCGCGCTGCCACGACAATCTCGGGACTCTGTCGTGAAGCCAGCATTGAAGCGGTCTCATATGAAGCAATCCGAGCGGCGTTACAGTGGCTTCAGATGCCATATGCCCCAGGAGCCTCTGAAAGAATTTCAGTGTGACCGCTGTCCTGCCTTTGAACGTATTCAAGCAGTTCAACACTGACCGGACTCGCTCCTCTGTGAGGCGCGCAGTCCGGTTGACCGAGTCCAGCTCCATACCGAGATAAGAGATCCTCTGTGTGGGACAGAGTTTGCTCTTCTCTCGGTTGACCCGAAGGCCCAACAGGCTGAGGTGACGTAGCACCAGGTCCCTGTGTTCGCACAACTGCTCCCGGGACTGGGCCAGTATGAGCCAGTCGTCGAGATAGTTGAGAATACGAACGCCGCGTTCTCTGAGCGGAACAATGGCTGCCTCTGCGACTTTCGTGAAGACATGAGGCGACAGGGACAGCCCGAAGGGCAGGACTTTGTACTGAAATGCCCTCCCCTCGAACGCAAAGCGAAGGAACGGTCTGTGTCGAGGGAGAATGGAGACATGAAAGTACGCGTCCTTCAGGTCGATCGCTGCGAACCAATCCTGAGGACGGATGCATTCGAAAATGCGTTTCTGCGTTAGCATTCTGAACGGGAGCTTGTGCAGGGCCCAATTCAGGACACGCAGGTCCAGGATTGGTCTTAACCCACCCCCTTTCTTGGGCACAATGAAGTAGGGGCTGTAAAACCCCGCCTTCATATCGGCCGGAGGAACCGGCTCGATCGCGTCCTTCGCCAGCAGGACATCGATCTCGGACTGCAAGACATGGGCATCGCAACTCCGCACTGAGGTGAAGAGGATGCCCGTGAACCTGGGAGGCTGGCGGGCGAATTGAATCGCATAGCCGAGTCTGATGGTACGGATGAGCCAGCGAGACGGCCTGGGGAGACCTAACCAGGCCCCCAGAGACCGAACAAGCGGGACCAACGGCACCACAGACGTGCCCGGGGTGAGGCAGCGAGATGGAGTACCCAGGCCCGACTCGGGAGGCCCGGAGGCGGCACGGAGTGTTGCTTGAGTACTCCAGGGTGGGGCAGAGTGTGGGTGAGAAGGCCCGGGGGCGTCCTCGGTGCCCACACTGCTGCCCCCTGGCGAGGGGGAGGAAAGGAGTGGCAAGGCCGGGGGCGTCGCGCACTGCCAACCTGACCCTCTTGGGGCCCAGGGAGGGAGGAAACTGCTCTTTTATTGAAAATGTAGGTACCGCTGGACTCCGGAGAGCCAGCGGCAGGATGTTGACACCAGTGTGATGGACATTCTCCCCCCGGTCCTCCTCCGGGGGGAGGAGGGGTGCGGACACCACCTCCCCGAGAACAGCTCCTCTTCTCCCTGGGCTGCCCGTCTCAGGGCCGCTTACCCTTGCGCTTGCCTGCAGAGACAGCGGGGCCCTGGACGGGTTGGGGCGGCCCTCTTGCGCCTGGCACCCTGCTTTGCCGGTGGAGGCTGCTGCTTTGGCTTGGCAGGGGCGGAGGCAGACGCCGGGGGACACCCTCGGCGACGAGCAGGCGGGGGCGCTGCAGCCGGCGACTGGGTGGAGGCAGCAGCAGGTCGCGGGGCAGGATATTTTTAATCGCCTCCGTCTGCTTCTGGGCAACCGAGAACTGCTGGGCGAAGTTCTCGATTGCGTCGCCGAAGAGGCCGGCCTGACAGACAGGGGCGTTGAGGAACCGCACTTTGTCGGTCTCACGCATATCTGCCAGGTTCAGCCACAGGTGGTGTTCCTGGACCACAAGTGTGGACATCGCCCGACCCAGGGAGCGTGCGGTGACTTTCGTCGCCCTGAGGTCGAGGTCCGTCGCGGTACGCAGTTCCTGCATAACCCCTGGGTCGGAACTACCCTCGTGCAATTCCATGAGCGCTTTGGCCTGGTAGACCTGCAGGAGCGCCATGGCATGCAGAGATGACGCGGCTTCTCCACAGGCCGTGTAAGCCTTGCCGGTTAGCCCGGACGAGAACTTACATGCCCGGGAGGGGAGACGCGGATTTCCCCGCTAGTCGGTAGTGGTCTTAGGACACAGTTGCATCGCAACCGACCGCTCCACTGGGGGGATCTCCACGTAACCCTTCGCCGCGCCACTGTCGAGGGTAGTGAGGACGGAGGAGTCAGTAGATTGGTTTCTAGCGCTATAGGGCGCTGTCCACGACTTCGTGAGCTCCTGATGCACTTCCGGAAAGAAAGGCACTGGGGCGGGGCGCTGAGAACCAGCACCGCCCGTCCCGAGATACCAATCGTCCAGCCGTGAGGGTTCGGGACGCGGTGGAGGGTTCCACTCGAGCCCGACACTCGCGGCGGCCCGGGAAAGCATAGCCGTGAGCTCCGGATCGGACTCGGGCAACGCTACCACACCCGAAGGGGGCAGCGCAGCCGAATCTTCATCTCCAGAGTCCATTAGCTCGTCCCCCGATGCGGCAATCGAAACCATATCCTCAACCGGAGCCCCGAAAGTAACAGCTGGCCCCCCGCGGGAAGGACCAGCATGCTCTTCCGGAAGCTCAACCGGCGCAGCGGAGGGGGGAGGGGCCCGAGGAGCCTGTTGGCCCGGCGGGAGTGCCCTCACAGTAACCCTCAGGTCCCCACCAAAGGCATCAGCCAAAGTAGCAGCCCTCTGCTTCGGGGCAGGAGGACCACTAGATCGGGGGATGCGCAATGGGACTCCACCTTTTTTAAGGTAGTCGAGCCTGGACCGTAATACTGCGATGGTCATATTCCCGCAATGGGAACATGAGTCATCCACGAAAGCCGCCTCAGCGTGCTGAACGCCCAAACACGTGAGACAGCGATCGTGTCCGTCAGCTGGGGACAGGTAACGTCGGCATCCAGAAACACACGGTTTGAATGACATCTTGAAAAAGACGCAGGGTCAAACCGTGTCGCTCTTTTAGAGGAAAATGCTCTGATCAGTGCCGAGGCACGCAGGGGAAATGGCCGCGGCTCGCAGCGGTTCAGGGGTGCAAGCCCGCTGAGAGCACTCAAAATGCCCAAAGCTGTGAAAACAGCTGTTTGTTTGTTCTTTTTTCTTTCAGAAAAAACTCTATTTGCGACCACCGCTGCAGGCACCATCACACCGACACTGGCAGAGCTCCAACTCTCTTTGTCCTCGCAGGAAACACTCTTCGTAGGAACAAACAAGCACATGAATGTTCGGCTCCGAAGTTGAAAGCGATATGCGGTACTTCCACTTCCGTATTTATACCCGCGCTGCGGGGCGGAGCGTGGGACGCGTCTACCGCATGCCAATCCTCATTGGCTCATTTTTAAACACTCAAAGTAGATTGGTCTCTGAAAATAGATCCCAATTCGTCGGTCAGTTCCGACGTACGTCGAACGTGACCGACTGAAAGGGAACTGCAGTCAGGTCGAGACCCCGATGAAGACGACGAGCATGCAGATGAGCTTCCCTGAGACGGTTTCTGACAGTTTGTGCAGAAATTCTTTGGTTATGCAAACTGATTGTTGCAGCAGCTGTCCGGGTGGCTGGTCTCAGACGATCTTGGAAGTGAAGATGCTGGATGTGGAGGTCCTGGGCTGGTGTGGTTTGCGGTTTTGAGGCCGGTTGGATGTACTGCCAAATTCTCTGAAACGCCTTTGCACGCTCCCTCAAAACTTGCGACATCTGTGGCATTGTGCTGTGTGATAAAACTGCACATTTTAGAGTGGCCTGTCAAATCAGCATCTTGATATGCCACACGTGTGAGGTGGATGGATTATCTCGGCAAAGGAGAAGTGCTCACTAACACAGATTTAGACAGATTTGTGAACAATATTTGAGAGAAATAGGCCTTTTGTGTACATAGAAAAAGTCTTAGATCTTTGAGTTCAGCTCATGAAAAATGGGGGCAAAAACAAAAGTGTTGTGTTTATAATTTTGTTCAGTGTATATTCCAATAACAATATGAATGACCATATGTAATGCAAAGTATAAAATGCTTTAATATAAACTTTTGACACATTTTAATAAACAGATGCTTTTCTTGTCCTTTTATGAGATTCATTTATATCGATCAAAATAGGCAGGACATAATAAAAAAATAAAAATAAGTACAATTCCTGTAATTTATATTTCTTGATTTTTCTATATATATGCGCTGATAAAAATCAGATCTAACATCTGTTTCATGACCTGATAAAAGTGATTTCACATGAAAGATTTAAAAAATACATAAAAAATTAAATTGAAAATTAAACAATTTAAAAATACACATTTGTGCAAGTGAAAACACAGCAACAAACAAATTATGTTAACATTGTTCATTTTAAGTTTTCATATATGCTACATTCATGTTATTCTCTCTTAATATTTATCTGTATTTGCTGTAAGTCTTCTCTAGTGATGCTAAAGGGGTTATATCAAAGCAAAGGAAAAAATAACTCACTCAACTTTCTAAAATATATATATACTGTATATATATATGCATAGTCAAGTAAGTGGAAACACATTTACTAAAAATGTAAATAAAAAGTTGAATAAGCAGCAATGAATGGAATGTACATAAAACTTTTGCTGCAATATACATCTGAATAAAACGTAGGGGTTTTAATAATAATATGTTGCACAATTGTAATTTTCAGTTCCAAAGCGGCTGCTCCACACTTCCCATTTACTTCCATTATGCTTTAATAATCAAGTATTTCCATTAATTTAGCTGAGTCTTTAAAATGTAATCTTGCAACAAAACAAAAAGGACAGCATTTGTTTAAAGCTAAAGTAAACGTCAAACAACTATTATCACAAACTTTTGCAGTGACATTTTTCTGATTATCTTTAGACTTAAATCAGACTAAAAAAGAAAGTACAATCAGTAAGTCCCATCATCTTTCAGTTTCACAGTGTGTACACTGATTCATTCTGCATACAGGATATACAATGAACCAAACATTAAAGTTGTGCAGTGCAAATTTGGCAAAACGTTCAAGAGTTTAACACTTCAACGTTTTGGACAAGCTATGATATACCACTGTCCTACACTTTCTTGGAAATGACATTTACAAAACAAAAAGGACTTAACACTTTTTAAAGGTGAATAGTTTTTTTTTGGTAAGAATGCTAAAATGCACATGCTAAACAAACACTACTGTACCTTATTTCATGCTTAATTTCTTCTGATATGACGCCAGACCATGGCATATTCCTCATTTATTAAACTTAAACAGTTATGTGTTGCTTATCCAACATCTAATTTGTTAGCTTCATGCATCTCTAAAAATGATACATAATACACTTTTTGATATTGTTACCAAGTTTAGCATAAACATTTCCCTTAACAATGTCCTTTAACTTTATGTCAAAGTTTATCTAAAATAAAAAAGCAGAGTTCTGATCCAAAAAAAATCAAAAACAAACAATGCAATGCACTTGTCATCCTCCAAGAATTCACAGACAGTGGAATTTTGGTTATTTTGCATTGCTATATTGCATGTTGTCATATTATTAAGAGCACAGCATTTTATCACATAAACAGTCTACATAGAAAAAAAAAGTAGAAAAATGTATATTCAGCATACAGTCCCAAACATACAATAACCAGGTTTATGATTTTTTTGTAAGCCTTTTAAAATGTGGCTTCAACAGTATGTGCAAGGTGGTACAATTTTACTAATTGTTGCTAAAGCAAAGGACCTATCCATAAAACAAGAGCTATAAATCATTCATAAATTGTCACATTTAATTGAATGCAATAATTCTACTTGGAAATTCAGTTTTACACAGAAATGAATTCTGCTCTTGTTCATGAATGGGGCCCATTGTTTAAACCATTATAATCAATTTTGTGTTTTGCTTGATTGACTGACAAATTATCTGACATTGAAATCTGATGTATGATTTGACAGATGCGAGAATAAGACAGACGCAGCTGTGCATTTCACAGACACAAATATATGTTGATTTGGATGACCATACAAAAAAGTAGATTTTACAGTCATATACTGGTATATTCCATTATATGTAAGTTCCATATATTCATCCATATATTAATGTGCTTATTATTAAAGTTGAAGTGTGTAATTCTTGTTCCAACAAACAGAACTGCAAAAATAATGAGTCATAGTAGTGTTGCACCATATGTGCGCTTCCCACTAGGTTATGGCTCAGACAAAATAAGGAAGTATTTTAACTTTTAAAAAAATACACTCTTCATCTTTAAAGGTGAAGTATGTAGTTTCTGCAACACCAGTATCATCAAGCGGAATTACAAAAAATAAAGCATGACTTTCGCATGTCACGTCTCCCCCAACTCAGACATTACAAAGACAGCTCTTGTAAATGTTGTATGTTATGTTAAGTTCTAATAAAAAAAACAAAAAAAACAAAGACAGCTCTTACAGGTGCTTGTGAAGGCATGTCTCAACAGGTAAAAGTAGGCTGCTTTCAATAAAAGGTCCAACATATTAGGAATACTTTTAGTTGTGTTGCTGTGTGTCATGAGTAAGCAATCAAGTAACAATCTGTCTACAGCAAATGTGAGCATCTTGCTTATAATTAACCCATCCATTTGCACTGGATGCATTTTTTGACATGACGCTGTCTACACTGGATACACCTAAATAAATAATATAAACTAGTACATTTGTCTTTCTGAACGGGTGATGATGCTCAATGACTAGCCACACCCCAAACTCTCAGCCTGCTATAGTAGCCACGCCCCAAACTCTCAGCCTGCTATAGTAGCCACGCCCCAAACTCTCAGCCTGCTAGAGTAGCCACGCCCCAAACTCTCAGCCGGCTACAGTAGCCACGCCCCAAACTCTCAGCCTGCTAGAGTAGCCACGCCCCAAACTCTCAGCCTGCTACAGTAGCCACGCCCTAAACTCTCAGTCTGCTATAGTAGCCACACCCCAAACTCTCAGCCTGCTATAGTAGCCACGCCCCAAACTCTCAGCCTGCTACAGTAGCCACGCCCCAAACTCCCAGCCTGCTATAGTAGCCACGCCCCAAACTCTCAGCCTGCTACAGTAGCCATGCCCCAAACTCTCAGCCTGCTATAGTAGCCATGCCCCAAACTCTCAGTAGCCACACCCCAACTCTCAGGCTGCTATAGTAGCCATGCCCCAAACTCTCTGCCTGCTACAGTAGCTACTCCCCAAACTCTCGCCTGCTACAGTAACCACGCCCCAAACTCTCAGCCTGCTATAGTAGCCATGCCCCAAACTCTCAGTAGCCGCACCCCAACTCTCAGGCTGCTATAGTAGCCACACCCCAAACTCTCATGCTGCTACAGTAGCCACGCCCCATCTCTCAGCCTACTACAGTAACCACGCCCCAACTCTTAGCCTGCTACAGTAGCCACGCCCTAAACTCTCAGCCTACTACAGTAACCACGCCCCAACTCTTAGCCTGCTACAGTAGCCACGCCCCAAACTCTTGCCTGTTACAGTAGCCATGCCCCCAACTCACACTATAGGTTGAGCTGAAAGAGATTGACAGATCTAAGTGGATGCTAAGATGGTGACTGGGAGGCTCAATGTTTACACTTTTCGGGAAACCCATGAATGGCATACTAATAGTAGTCAATTAACAATAAACTGGGTAAAAAAAGTATTTTAACATAACAAAGCTTACATATTTCACCTTTAAAGTAAAATACAACTTGAGGTTAGTTTGGTTTTGACTAGAACAGAATCAAAATGTCTTCAATTCAGTCCATCGCATTAGACATGAAACACAGTTAGGAGAACATATCATCCTTTTCTGAATCTGGAGAGTCCGGCCTTGATATGTCAAACAAGTTAGAAGATCCTGAGGTCTTTCTGTCTTTGAGAAGTCGGAGCATCTCTGCGAGCTGTGCTTCCAGTGTGCTCATTCTGCTGCTGAGGGAGTGGATGTCCCCTCGCAGCTCCTGCTTCAGTTCCGTAAAGCAGGCCTGAAGACTTTGTTCTGGAATAGGGTGAAACACTCGTTTCCCCTCAGGCTGCATGGGGCTCCGATCCTGAGGGGTTCGAGCGCTACTGTCACCCATATTGTCGAGTCGCAGGTCACTCTTGGTGATGCCGCTGTCGCACGAGTCCGTCTTCTTGAGGGACAGTTCATTTTGTGACTTAGTCCTGTCTGGTAGCATCTCCATGGACTCGGCTTTGGACACAGGACACCAGGAGAGATCAGACTTGGCTGTGGCATCTTTAAACCGACCCCAGCCTTTGCTTTTGGGTGGTTCTGCTGACTTATTTCTTGTATAGTTTCCATTAGGGGCCACGGGAGTGTAAAGTTTTGCTCGACATGATGATGATGATGATGTGGTGGGTGAAGACGAAACCGGAGTGGCTGGACTTTCAGTGACCATGATGATGCTAGTTGGTTCCGTGATCTCGTGCACCATGGTCTCCTCTCTGCCTTTCTCAACATCCTGTTCTCCTTGACTTGCTCGCTCCGCCGCCAGACGGGCCTCTCTCTGCTGGCGGAATCGCTGGAAGAGACGCCGCACGGGGTGATCTGGAGGTAGATTCAGTGGGGCTTCGTTCTTCCTTCGCAGCATCTCCTCTTCCTCCCGTTTGACGTCACTTATTTTACGGAAGACGATCTATATGATTTAAAAGAGAGTACATGTATACATAAGAATAAACATAGTTTATTATACAATTTATGTAATTGCTTAGGTCATAACTCATAGAAAAGGCACATTCAATCATGGCATTCAAACTGACTCTCAACTAAGATGATGATGTCAAACATCATCTGATGACAATCAACATGAATGTGCTAATTGCAACATGAAGGAAAATAAAGGACAAGTTCATGCTTACCTGTACATATCACTAAATAGAGAGGAGAGGGGAGGGCTCCGAGCTCGAAATTTGGCCCGAACCCAGAGAACTCCCCCCATCCCAGGTTGGGATAGGAATAGTTAGAAGTAAGGAGATGGGGTGGTGGAGGGATGCTGGATGCTCATAGAACAGAGGTAAGTCTGCTGTATATACCTCTTGTCTGGTTAATTGAGTTGATTAACTGGATGTGCTCCTCCTGTGTAGATTAGTTTAATTTGAATGTGCACCTCCCAAACTTTGTTAATAAAACATAATTAAACATTTGCAATGCATCATTTACCCAGAATTTTTCACAGCCCCTGGTCACTGTGTGCTTTCATTACATCTATCTAGACCCTTGACCCTTTAGCATCTCGAATGATGAGGAGCGAGTCACATGGTTCATTTTGAAGTGTTTGCTAGAAGGGTTAGTCACTACTATTTTTAGATTCATGATGCATTAAAATCAGGCATTACATGTCTAAACTACCTTAATATGTACAACAAACAGCACAATAAAATGTTAACTTAATTGCATTTTTTCAGCCTGCATTGAAAAAAAATCAGCCACTGGTAAAACATCTACTATAGTATAATAAAAATCTGTGATTTTGTCATGTCTGTTTAGGTTTTGTTTATGTTTTCATTTGTTTGTCCATGTGCCATCTTCTCATTGTCTTGTTATCTTGTTGTCAGTTCCGTCTTTTCATTGATTCATGTTTATCAGTTCCACTTTGTCATTGGTTGTTGTTGTCATGTGTTTCCCCTTGTCCTTGTATTTAAGCCCTCATGTTTGCCATGTTTCATTGTGTATTGTTTGTGTATCCTGCTGTTGGTGAGTTTGCCAAGTCTGTGCATGTCAGGTCTATTGTCAAGTTCTCGTGTCCATGTCATGTTCTAGTTTTGTTACTCTGCTTATCAATAAAACTGCACATGGGTTCATCACGGCTCGCCTTTATTGGAAGTCTGTTACAGATTTTTATGTTGCTTGCAACGTGAATACGTGGTGACGTTTGTAATGGTGTGTTGACCTTATCATGATGTCTATGGTTGAATCTCACAAAACTCAAGGTCACATAACATTTCACCCCAAAACCAACAGAAAAAAGGCATCTTGACCCCCTTGGGTAAGATTGTGTTTGTTTAACAAGAATGTTGTTCTGAGACCAACAAAAGATGCTGATCCAGAGACATGTCTTACTTGGCAAAACCTCAGTCTCTTTCTTCAAACACAGAGGGTATCACATCTCGGTCCACATCCAAGACAAATTTATCTAGGTCTACAATGTGCCTTCAGCTTCTAGAAGTGATGGTAATTTTCCAAGTTAACATGAAAATAGGAGAGGACTATAATATCCTGCAGGTATTCCATGCTGCGTTCATCCAAAATGGTGGAAAACAGCTTTCCATACCCTGGGAGAATGATCTCTTGTATTTTTACTTAATTATGAATGAACCTGGGGGCTGAATGAAAGCAAGATCCCTGTATTGCTTCTTTATGTTGGAATGTTCTTTATTTTATTGTATATACTTTGAGTATTGCTACCTTGTTATGACTTAAATGTGATAAGATTCATGAGATGTCCTTGTATGACAGTAGTTCACAATTAATAGTATTTTTCAATAACTTTCTCATCTGATTCTTGTTTGATTAGTCCTGCTCCTAATGTAGTTGATTTTCACAATTAGGGGAGAAGACTACAGATGAAAGAAAAAGTATGTGAACCGCTTGCAGAATCTGTGAAAATGTGAATAATTTAGCAAAATAAAAGAGATCATATACAAAATGCGTAATTTTTTATTTAGTGCTGTCCTGAATAAGATATTTTACATACACATTTTTTTACATATAGTCTACAAGACATTTATGAAAATGACCCGTTAAAAAGTTTATGAACCATTGATTCTCAATACTGTGTGTCGTTCCCTGGATGATCCATAGCTGTTCTTCTGTTTTGTGATGTTTGTTCTTGGGTCTCTTGTTTGTCCTGAGCAGTTAAACTGTCCAATGTTCTTCAGAAAAATCCTGTTTTCCAGCATCTTTTGCACATTTGAACCCTCTCCAGCAGTGACTGTGTGATTTTGAGATCCATCTTTTCACACTGAGGACAATTGAGGGACTCAAACACAACTATTAAAAAAGGCTCAAACATTCACTGATGCTCCAGAAGGAAACCCAATGCATTAAGAGCCGGGGGGGGGGTGAAAACTTTTGAACAGGATAAAGATGTCCACATTTTTCTTATTTTGTTTAAATATAATTTTTTTTCATTTAGTACTGCCCTTCGGAAGCAACAGAAGATATTTACATGTTTCCCTGAAGACAAATTAAGTACAATTTACCTTAATCTTCAAATTCAATAAGTTTTCACCCCCCGGCTCTTAATGCATTGTGTGTCCTTCTGGAGCATCAGTGAATGTTTGAACTGTTTTTAATAGTTGAGTTTGAGTCTCTCAATTGTCCTCAGTGTGAAAAGATGGATCTCAAAATCATACAGTCACTGCTTAGCGTAACTCCACCCCACAGCGTGGGTATATAAGGAAGTACGCTGGCAACATCACATTATATTTACCTGCTGAGGAGCCAAGACTGAACTCTCAGCCGTTCCAGCGGTACAGCGGAAGTGGCAGAGGGACGTTACGTCTCTGTTCCCTCCTCAGGGAACGAGGGTTACATACGTAACGTCTTCACCGGCAGGAACTTAAGCTCGACTGCCCGCAATGGCTCGAAGGGAGCCCTATGCAGAGCATCTAAGACTACTGAGAGGTCCCAAGAGGGTACAAGGGGAGTACGAGGAGGATTCAGTCTCCTCGCTCCCCTCAGGAACCTGATGACCAGGTCGTGCTGACTTACCTTTTTGTTCTCCAAGAGGTTCTGGTAAGCTGATATAGCGGCCACATAAACCTTCAGGGTAGAAGGAGACAGCCTTCGTTCCAACCCTTCCTGGAGAAACGAGAGCACGGACCCGATCGGGAATTTCCAGGGGTATTCTTGCCGATAAGAACACCAGGTGACGAAGAGGTTCCACTTCAACGCATAGGCATGTCTGGTAGACAAGGCCCTAGCCGAAGTGATGGTAGCCACCACCTGAGGTGGTAGGATACTAAAACCTGCTGCATCCCATCCAGGAGCCACATGTGGAGGTTCCAAAGATCGGGACGCGGGTGCCAAGGGATGCCCCGTCTCTGAGAAAGGAGGTCCTACCTCAGAGGAATCGACCAGGGAGGGGCTGTTGCAAGGAGTACGAGTTCGGAGAACCAGGTCTGGCTGGGCCAATACGGGGCTCCTTGTCCTCCCTGATCTTGCACAAAACCTGTGCAAGAAGGCTCACTGGGGGAAACGCATATTTGCGGAGGTCAAGCGGGCAACTGTGCGGGAGTCGGGAGTCGGGAGAGGCAAACAGATCTACCTGTGCGTCGCCGAACTGTTCCTAAATCAGTTGAACCGTTTGGGGATGGAGTCTCCATTCCCCAGGAAGTGGCTGAAACTGTGAGAGCTCGTCGGCTGCATGGTTCAGGACTCCCGGGACATGGAAGGCACAAAGCGACATCAGATGCTTCTGACTCCATAAAACGAGATGGCGGGCGAGTTTAGACATACGGTGGGAACGTAGACCATCCTGGTGGTTGATGTACGCTACTGTGGCCGTGTTGTCTGACTGGACTAGCACATGTTGACCCTTGAGCAAAGCTCTGAAGCGGTGCAGGGCGAATCGTACTGCCAGCAACTCAAGGCAATTGACATGCAGGAGGCGCTGGGGTCCTGTCCAGGAGCCCGCGGCAGCATGTCCATTGCACATGGCACCCCAGCCCGTGGTGGAGGCATCTTTTGATACAACAATATGCCTGGAAACTCGTTCTAAGGGAACACTGGCCCGTAGAAAGCTGAGGTTCGACCATGGGGTGAGGGTCTGCAGGCAGGCCCGAGTCACTGGGACCCGGAGCGTGCCCGACTGCCATGCCCATCTCGGAACTTGACACGAAGCCAGTGCTGAAGCGATCTCATTTGAAGCAATCCGAGAGGCGTTACCGTGGCTGCAGATGCCATATGCCCCAGGAGCCTCTGAAATAACTTCAGTGGAACCGCACTCTTGCTCTCGATTTGACGGAGGCAAGTCAGCAGTGACTGCGCGCTTGTTTGTAAGCTGCGCGCACATGGCCACTGAGTCGATTTCCATACCGAGAAAAGAGATCCTCTGCACTGGGCAGAGTTTGCTCTTTTCCCAGTTGACCCGAAGGCCCAGATGGGCTAAGTGCTGGAGCACCAGGTCTTTGTGTTCGCACACCTGCTCTCGAGAGTGACTCAGGATCAGCCAGTCATCGAGATAGTTCAGGATGCGAACCCCATGTTGCCTGAGTGGCACAAGGGCTGCCTCAATGATCTTCGTAAAGACGTGAGGGGACAGCTAGCCCGAATGGGAGGACCGCGTACTGATATGGAAGTAGGCGTCCTTCAGGTCGATCGCTGCAAACCAATCTACTGGACAAACGCATTTGAAAAAAAGGGCTGAAGAAGCCGGACTTCATTTCGGCTGGAGGGACAAGCTCGATCGCATCCTTTGTCAGCAGGGTAGCGACCTCCGCACGCATGACGGGGAGGAGCCAGAGCGAACTAAATCGCATAGCCGAGCCTGATGGTCTTCGCGACCCAGCGGGACACTCCGGGAAGCTCTAGCCAGCACCAGCAGGGTCATGCGAACCACAGACGTATCCCGGGTGGGGCAGCGAGGCGGCGTGACCAGCCCAGACGTGGGAGGCATAGCGTCCCGGTGTGGGGGCACGGTCATCAGTCGCGTCCTGACAGAGGAGACCAGGGATGGACGTGCGTTCCACTGGGGTCTGCTCTGAGAGGAGACTGGCGTCAGAGAGGGACGTGAGTGGTGTGGCCCGGGGGCGGCGCACACTGCCGTGCACGGTCTCTGGGTGCTCAGGGATGGGTGAGTTAGTTCTTTCCTTAACCACATAGGGTGCAAAGATTATCCCCCAGCCCTCCAGCGGGGGAAGGAGTGGTCCTGCTACAATCTCCTTGAAAGAACTGCCCATCCCTGAGCTGTCTGCATCAGGAGCGCCGCTTAGCCTGGTGTATGGAGCGGACAGGGGCGCCTTCCTGCGACCACCTCCACAGCGTGGCCCGGAGAATTGGCTGCTGCTGGGGCCGTGCGGGAGGGGTGGAAGCCGTAGGAGGGCGCCCTCGGCGGCAAGCAGACTGAGGCGACTGAGCCTCACTCTACCCTCTACCCGACTCTACCCTCGTGCATGCCGCGAGCATCCTGGCCTGGTAGACCAGAAGGATGGCCATGGCGAGAGAGAGACATGACTCATCCACAAACGCTGCTTGAGCGTGCTGAAGCCGAAACACGTCAAGCAGTGATTGTGCCCATCAGATGGCAACAGAGATCGACCGCACCCAGAAGTGCACGTCTTTAAAAATACGTGCCATGCGCAAGCTCTTTTTGTGAGAGAAAGCTCTGCAGAGTGCTGAAGCGCCCAGGGAAACACACACACAACTGTTCCAGATCACTCCACAGATCAGCAGGCAGGCAATGTGAGATCGCTGGAACGCGCTGTCACACCAACACCGACTGGAGAGCTGCTTGTCTCGAAGAAGATTGCCGATATACTTAGAAGGCTTAAGGAGTGAAGAGGTAGATGCTCTTGTCTCCGAAGCAGAAACATAATGCGATGTTGCCAGCGATGTTGCCAGCGCTATGCAAATTCTGCATGCCCATGGCATTGGCACTGCCATTGGGCGTTTTCTAGATCTCAAAGATGATAGGCTTCTAGGCGAAACTCCCATTCGTCAGTCACTGACGTTACTCGGAGTGACTGAACGAAAGGGAACTGAAGAATGTGCAGGACGTGGAGGGTTTTTATGAAGAACATTGGGCAGTTTAACTGCTCAGGACAAACAAGGGACTCAAGAACAACCATCACAAAACAGAAAAAACATGTGGATCATCCAGGGAACGACACACAGTATTAAGAATCAATGGTTCATAAACTTTTGAACGGGTCATTTTAATAAATTCAGCTATTTTTTTGTCTTGTAGACTATATGTAAATATAACTTATTTTAATATAATGCATTTTGTATATGATCTCTTTTATTTTGTTAAATTATTCACATTTTCACAGATCCTGCAAGCGGTTCACATACTTTTTCTTTCAACTGTATTAAGGTATTACGCTTTGTTTGTCTTGTTTAGATGAGATTGATCACTAAAAGTTTTGGACACTAAATGCTACTACATTTAAATGTAAAACAGATTCAAATGAAGCACAGGGCATTTAGAACTGGGAAATGTTTTTTGCAAACCTAATTACAAGTAAAATGTTTATGTATGCGGAAGCCATCCTAATGTATTGGTTCATTAATTCATTCCTGTCCACAGACTGACTCAGCGAGACTTTGTTTGCTTACCCGTTCACATGGATCTGCTTCCTGATGAAGTTATTTAGACGCATTGTAAAGTGCAAAAATAAATGGATTTTCTATCAGGTCAGACAGATGACTGTGAAATGTGCGGTGGGAGCAGCACTGGACTGGGGTGTACAATATTCAGGGGTGTCATTTTTTTTTCTGTCAAAGCTGAAGATAATGAGTTTTGGAGGTTAGAGAGGTTCATAATTTATTGCCCAAATCTGAAAACTGTCTGAAAACAACAATGAAAATGCTTTTCAGCCAGCTATGGAGAATTAATCTAGTTTAAAATAACAAGAAAAACATAAAATACTTTCATTGCTGCACGTCCAAGACAAATACGTGTTACTATACAGATGCCAAAAGTGCCCTTTAGCATCTGTATATTAACCCATTGGTTTCACTGAGAAACCTTTAACATCAACCAATACTTGGCACGAAGCACAAAATTATGCTTACGATCATAAAGCTATTTTCTTAAAATATATTTATACTTTTGCTGGCTAAAATGTGTTTATTTGTAGAGAACAAATAACATAGGGTGTGCATTATATTTAAATTTACCTTTTTGTGTTCTGTGAAAGAAACTATGGAAGCTTGTTTCTGCCACAGAATAAAAAGGGTAATTGTGACTTTTTTTCCTCACAATTTTATATCAAGTTTATATCTCGCAATTCTGACTTTATATCACACAATTCTGACTTTATCTCTCACAATTCTGACTTTATATCTCACAATTCTGACTTTATCTCTCACAATTCTGACTTTATATCTCACAATTCTGACTTTATATCACACAATTCTGACTTTATATCTCACAATTCTGACTTTATATCTCACAATTCTGACTTTATAACACAATTCTGACTTTATATCTCAAAATTCTGACTTTATATCTCACAATTCTGACTTTATATCTCACAATTCTGACTTTATAACACAATTCTGACTTTATATCACCCCAATTCTGACTTTATATATCACAATTCTGACTTTATATTACACAATTCTTACTTTATATCTCACAATTCTGACTTTATAACACAATTCTGACTTTATATCTCAAAATTCTGACTTTATATCTCACAATTCTGACTTTATATCACACAATTCTGACTTTATATCTCACAATTCTGACTTTATAACACAATTCTGACTTTATATCACACAATTCTGACTTTATATATCACAATTCTGACTTTATATCACACAATTCTTACTTTATATCTCACAATTCTGACTTTATAACACAATTCTGACTTTATATCTCGCAATTCTGACTTTATATCTCGCAATTCTGACTTTATATCACACAATTCTGACTTTATATCACACAGTTCTGACTTTATATCACACAATTCTGACTTTAAATCTCACAATTCTGACTTTATATCTCACAATTCTGACTTTATATCTCAATTCTGACTTTATATCTCGCAATTATGACTTTATATCTCGCAATTCTGACTTTATATCACACAATTCTGACTTTATATCACACAATTCTGACTTTATACCTCGCAATTCTGACTTTATATTTTGAATTATAATTGCGAGATATAAAGTCAGAATTGTGTGATATAAAGTCAGAATTGATATAAGTCAATTCTGACTTATATCACACAATTCTGACTTTATATCTCACAATTCTGACTTATATCACACAATTCTGACTTTATATCTCGCAATTCTGACTTTATATCACACAATTCTGACTTTATATCTCACAATTCTGACTTTATATCACACAATTCTGACTTTATATCTCACAATTCTGACTTTATAACACAATTCTGACTTTATATCTCGCAATTCTGCGATATAAAATCAGAATTGCGAGATATAAAGTCAGAATTGTGTGATATAAAGTCAGAATTGTGAGATATAAAGTCAGAATTGTGAGATATAAAGTCAGAATTGTGAGATATAAAGTCAGAATTGTGAGATATAAAGTAAGAATTCTGACTTTATATCTCACAATTGACTTTATATCTCAATTCTGACTTTATATCTCGCAATTCTGACTTTATATCTCGCAATTCTGACTTTATATCACACAATTCTGTCTTTATATCACACAATTCTGACTTTATATCTCACAATTCTGACTTTATATCACACAATTCTGACTTTATATCTCGCAATTCTGACTTTATATCTCACAATTGACTTTATATCTCACAATTCTGACTTTATATCTCAATTCTGACTTTAAATCACACAATTCTGACTTTATATCACACAATTCTGACTTTATATCACACAATTCTGACTTTATATCTCAATTCTGACTTTATATCTCGCAATTCTGACTTTATATCTCGCAATTCTGACTTTATATCACACAATTCTGACTTTATATCTCACAATTCTGACTTTATATCACACAATTCTGACTTTATATCACACAATTCTGACTTTATATCACACAATTCTGACTTTATATCTCACAATTCTGACTTTATATCACACAATTCTGACTTTATATCTCACAATTCTGACTTTATATCACACAATTCTGACTTTATATCTCACAATTCTGACTTTATAACACAATTCTGACTTTATATCACACAATTCTGACTTTATATCTCACAATTCTGACTTTATAACACAATTCTGACTTTATATCTCACAATTCTGACTTTATATCACACAATTCTGACTTTATCCCTCACAATTCTGACTTTATATCACACAATTCTATATATCTCACAATTCTGACTTTATATCTCACAATTCTGACTTTATATCTCGCAATTCTGACTTTATATCACACAATTCTGACTTTAGATCTCACAATTCTGACTTTATATCTCACAATTCTGACTTTATATCACACAATTCTGACTTTATATCTCACAATTCTGACTTTATATCTCACAATTCTGACTTTATATCTCGCAATTCTGACTTTATATCACACAATTCTGACTTTAGATCTCACAATTCTGACTTTATATCTCACAATTCTGACTTTATATCACACAATTCTGACTTTATATCTCACAATTCTGACTTTATATCTCACAATTCTGACTTTATATCTCACAATTCTGACTTTATATCACACAATTCTGACTTTATATCTCACAATTCTGACTTTATATCTCACAATTCTGACTTTATATCTCACAATTCTGACTTTATATCTCACAATTCTGACTTTATATCTCAATTCTGACTTTATATCTCGCAATTCTGACTTTATATCACACAATTCTGACTTTATATCACACAATTCTGACTTTATATCACACAATTCTGACTTTATATCACACAATTCTGACTTTATATCTCACAATTCTGACTTTATATCTCACAATTGACTTTATATCTCACAATTCTGACTTTATATCTCACAATTCTGACTTTATATCACACAATTCTGACTTTATATCTCACAATTCTGACTTTATATCACACAATTCTGACTTTATATCTTGCAATTCTGATTTTATATCACTCAATTCTGACTTTATATCTCACAATTCTGACTTTATAACACAATTCTGACTTTATATCTCACAATTCTGACTTTATAACACAATTCTGACTTTATCCCTCACAATTCTGACTTTATATCACACAATTCTGACTTTATATCTCACAATTCTGACTTTATATCTCACAATTCTGACTTTATATCTCGCAATTCTGACTTTATATCACACAATTCTGACTTTAGATCTCACAATTCTGACTTTATATCACACAATTCTGACTTTATATCACACAATTCTGACTTTATATCTCACAATTCTGACTTTATATCTCACAATTCTGACTTTATATCTCACAATTCTGACTTTATATCACACAATTCTGACTTTATATCTCACAATTCTGACTTTATATCTCACAATTCTGACTTTATATCACACAATTCTGACTTTAGATCTCACAATTCTGACTTTATATCACACAATTCTGACTTTATATCACACAATTCTGACTTTATATCTCACAATTCTGACTTTATATCTCACAATTCTGACTTTATATCTCAATTCTGACTTTATATCTCACAATTGACTTTATATCTCACAATTCTGACTTTATATCTCACAATTCTGACTTTATATCACACAATTCTGACTTTATATCTCACAATTCTGACTTTATATCACACAATTCTGACTTTATACCTCGCAATTCTGACTTTATATCTCATAATTCTGACTTTATATCTCACAATTCTGACTTTCTATCTCAAAATTCTGACTTTATACCTCGCAATTCTGACTTTATATCTCAAAATTCTTACTTATATCACACAATTCTGACTTTATATCACACAATTCTGACTTTATATCTCACAATTCTGACTTTATATCACACAATTCTGACTTTATATCTCGCAATTCTGACTTTATAACACAATTCTGACTTTATATCTCACAATTCTGACTTTATATCTCACAATTCTGACTTTATATCTCACAATTCTGACTTTATATCACACAATTCTGACTTTATATCTCACAATTCTGACTTTATATCACACAATTCTGACTTTATATCTCACAATTCTGACTTTATATCTCACAATTGACTTTATATCTCACAATTCTGACTTTACATCTCACAATTCTGACTTTATATTACACAATTCTGACTTTATATCACACAATTCTGACTTTATATCTCGCAATTCTGACTTTATATCACTCAATTCTGACTTTATATCTCACAATTCTGACTTTATAACACAATTCTGACTTTATATCTCACAATTCTGACTTTATAACACAATTC
Organism: Rhinogobio ventralis; assembly: GCA_039654625.1. NCBI lineage: Eukaryota > Metazoa > Chordata > Actinopteri > Cypriniformes > Gobionidae > Rhinogobio > Rhinogobio ventralis. The sequence goes on along the minus strand of CM077217.1, from coordinate 23,971,554 downwards.
TGACTTTATCCCTCACAATTCTGACTTTATATCACACAATTCTGACTTTATAACACAATTCTGACTTTATACCTCGCAATTCTGACTTTATATCTCATAATTCTGACTTTCTATCTCACAATTCTGACTTTCTATCTCAAAATTCTGACTTTATACCTCGCAATTCTGACTTTATATCTCAAAATTCTTACTTATATCACACAATTCTGACTTTATATCACACAATTCTGACTTTATATCTCACAATTCTGACTTTATATCACACAATTCTGACTTTATATCTCGCAATTCTGACTTTATAACACAATTCTGACTTTATATCTCAAAATTCTGACTTTATATCACACAATTCTGACTTTATATCACACAATTCTGACTTTATATCTCGCAATTCTGACTTTATATCACTCAATTCTGACTTTATATCTCACAATTCTGACTTTATATCTCACAATTCTGACTTTATATCTCACAATTCTGACTTTATAACACAATTCTGACTTTATATCACACAATTCTGACTTTATAACACAATTCTGACTTTATACCTCGCAATTCTGACTTTATATCTCATAATTCTGACTTTATATCTCACAATTCTGACTTTCTATCTCAAAATTCTGACTTTATACCTCGCAATTCTGACTTTATATCACACAATTCTGACTTTATATCTCACAATTCTGACTTTCTATCTCAAAATTCTTACTTATATCACACAATTCTGACTTTATATCACACAATTCTGACTTTATATCTCACAATTCTGACTTTATATCACACAATTCTGACTTTATATCTCGCAATTCTGACTTTATAACACAATTCTGACTTTATATCTCACAATTCTGACTTTATATCTCACAATTCTGACTTTATATCTCACAATTCTGACTTTATATCACACAATTCTGACTTTATATCTCACAATTCTGACTTTATATCACACAATTCTGACTTTATATCTCACAATTCTGACTTTATATCTCACAATTGACTTTATATCTCACAATTCTGACTTTACATCTCACAATTCTGACTTTATATTACACAATTCTGACTTTATATCACACAATTCTGACTTTATATCTCGCAATTCTGACTTTATATCACTCAATTCTGACTTTATATCTCACAATTCTGACTTTATAACACAATTCTGACTTTATATCTCACAATTCTGACTTTATAACACAATTCTGACTTTATCCCTCACAATTCTGACTTTATATCACACAATTCTGACTTTATAACACAATTCTGACTTTATACCTCGCAATTCTGACGTTATATCTCATAATTCTGACTTTCTATCTCACAATTCTGACTTTCTATCTCAAAATTCTGACTTTATACCTCGCAATTCTGACTTTATATCTCAAAATTCTTACTTATATCACACAATTCTGACTTTATATCACACAATTCTGACTTTATATCTCACAATTCTGACTTTATATCACACAATTCTGACTTTATATCTCGCAATTCTGACTTTATAACACAATTCTGACTTTATATCTCAAAATTCTGACTTTATATCTCACAATTCTGACTTTATATCTCACAATTCTGACTTTATATCTCACAATTCTGACTTTATATCTCACAATTCTGACTTTATATCACACAATTCTGACTTTATATCTCACAATTCTGACTTTATATCTCACAATTGACTTTATATCTCACAATTCTGACTTTACATCTCACAATTCTGACTTTATATTACACAATTCTGACTTTATATCTCACAATTCTGACTTTATATCTCACAATTGACTTTATATCTCACAATTCTGACTTTATATCACACAATTCTGACTTCATATCTCGCAATTCTGACTTTATATCTCGCAATTCTGACTTTATATCACACAATTCTGACTTTATATCTCACAATTCTGACTTTATATCACACAATTCTGACTTTATATCTTACAATTCTGACTTTATATCTCACAATTCTGACTTTACATCACACAATTCTGACTTTATATCTCACAATTCTGACTTTATAACACAATTCTGACTTTATATCACACAATTCTGACTTTATATCACACAATTCTGACTTTATATCACACAATTCTGACTTTATATCTCACAATTCTGACTTTATATCACACAATTCTGACTTTATATCTCGCAATTCTGACTTTATAACACAATTCTGACTTTATATCTCAAAATTCTGACTTTATATCTCACAATTCTGACTTTATATCTCACAATTCTGACTTTATATCTCACAATTCTGACTTTATATCACACAATTCTGACTTTATATCTCACAATTCTGACTTTATATCACACAATTCTGACTTTATATCTCACAATTCTGACTTTATATCTCACAATTGACTTTATATCTCACAATTCTGACTTTATATCACACAATTCTGACTTTATATCTCGCAATTCTGACTTTATATCACTCAATTCTGACTTTATATCTCACAATTCTGACTTTATAACATAATTCTGACTTTATATCTCACAATTCTGACTTTATAACACAATTCTGACTTTATCCCTCACAATTCTGACTTTATATCACACAATTCTGACTTTATAACACAATTCTGACTTTATACCTCGCAATTCTGACTTTATATCTCATAATTCTGACTTTATATCTCACAATTCTGACTTTCTATCTCAAAATTCTGACTTTATACCTCGCAATTCTGACTTTATATCTCAAAATTCTTACTTATATCACACAATTCTGACTTTATATCACACAATTCTGACTTTATATCTCACAATTCTGACTTTATATCACACAATTCTGACTTTATATCTCGCAATTCTGACTTTATAACACAATTCTGACTTTATATTTCAAAATTCTGACTTTATATCTCACAATTCTGACTTTATATCTCACAATTCTGACTTTATATCTCACAATTCTGACTTTATATCACACAATTCTGACTTTATATCTCACAATTCTGACTTTATATCACACAATTCTTACTTTATATCTCACAATTCTGACTTTATAACACAATTCTGACTTTATATCTCGCAATTCTGACTTTATATCTCGCAATTCTGACTTTATATCACACAATTCTGACTTTATATCACACAGTTCTGACTTTATATCACACAATTCTGACTTTATATCTCACAATTCTGACTTTATATCTCACAATTCTGACTTTATATCTCAATTCTGACTTTATATCTCGCAATTATGACTTTATATCTCGCAATTCTGACTTTATATCACACAATTCTGACTTTATATCACACAATTCTGACTTTATACCTCGCAATTCTGACTTTATATTCTGAATTATAATTGCGAGATATAAAGTCAGAATTGTGTGATATAAAGTCAGAATTGATATAAGTCAATTCTGACTTATATCACACAATTCTGACTTTATATCTCACAATTCTGACTTATATCACACAATTCTGACTTTATATCTCGCAATTCTGACTTTATATCACACAATTCTGACTTTATATCACACAATTCTGACTTTATATCACACAATTCTGACTTTATATCTCACAATTCTGACTTTATATCACACAATTCTGACTTTATATCACACAATTCTGACTTTATATCACACAATTCTGACTTTATATCACACAATTCTGACTTTATATCACACAATTCTGACTTTATATCTCGCAATTCTGACTTTATATCTCACAATTCTGACTTTATATCACACAATTCTGACTTTATATCTCACAATTCTGACTTTATATCTCACAATTCTGACTTTATATCTCACAATTGACTTTATATCTCACAATTGACTTTATATCTCACAATTCTGACTTTATATCTCACAATTCTGACTTTATATCACACAATTCTGACTTTACATCTCACAATTCTGACTTTATATCACACAATTCTGACTTTATATCTCACAATTCTGACTTTATATCTCACAATTGACTTTATATCTCACAATTCTGACTTTATATCACACAATTCTGACTTTATATCTCGCAATTCTGACTTTATATCTCGCAATTCTGACTTTATATCTCACAATACTGACTTTATATCTCACAATTCTGACCTTATATCTCACATTTCTGACTTTATATCTCACAATTGACTTTATATCTCACAATTGACTTTATATCTCACAATTCTGACTTTATATCTCACAATTCTGACTTTATATCACACAATTCTGACTTTATATCACACAATTCTGACTTTATATCTCGCAATTCTGACTTTATAACACAATTCTGACTTTATATCTCGCAATTCTGACTTTATATCACACAATTCTGACTTTATATCTCACAATTCTGACTTTATATCTCGCAATTCTGACTTTATATCACACAATTCTGACTTTATATCTCAATTCTGACTTTATATCTCAATTCTGACTTTATATCTCGCAATTCTGACTTTATATCACACAATTCTGACTTTATATCACACAATTCTGACTTTATATCTCATAATTCTGACTTTATATCACATAATTCTGACTTTATATCTCACAATTCTGACTTTATATCTCACAATTGACTTTATATCTCACAATTCTGACTTTATATCTCACAATTCTGACTTTATATCACACAATTCTGACTTTATATCTCACAATTCTGACTTTATATCACACAATTCTGACTTTATATCTCGCAATTCTGACTTTATATCACTCAATTCTGACTTTATATCTCACAATTTTGACTTTATAACACAATTCTGACTTTATATCACACAATTCTGACTTTATATCTCACAATTCTGACTTAATAACTCAATTCTGACTTTATATCACACAATTCTGACTTTATATCACACAATTCTGACTTTATATCTCGCAATTCTGACTTTATATCACTCAATTCTGACTTTATATCTCACAATTCTGACTTTATATCACACAATTCTGACTTTATATCTCACAATTCTGACTTTATATCACACAATTCTGACTTTATATCTCGCAATTCTGACTTTATATCTCGCAATTCTGACTTTATATCTCACAATACTGACTTTATATCTCACAATTCTGACCTTATATCTCACAATTCTGACTTTATATCTCACAATTCTGACTTTATATCACACAATTCTGACTTTATATCTCGCAATTCTGACTTTATATCTCGCAATTCTGACTTTATATCTCACAATACTGACTTTATATCTCACAATTCTGACCTTATATCTCACATTTCTGACTTTATATCTCACAATTGACTTTATATCTCACAATTGACTTTATATCTCACAATTCTGACTTTATATCTCACAATTCTGACTTTATATCACACAATTCTGACTTTATATCACACAATTCTGACTTTATATCTCGCAATTCTGACTTTATAACACAATTCTGACTTTATATCTCGCAATTCTGACTTTATATCACACAATTCTGACTTTATATCTCACAATTCTGACTTTATATCTCGCAATTCTGACTTTATATCACACAATTCTGACTTTATATCTCAATTCTGACTTTATATCTCAATTCTGACTTTATATCTCGCAATTCTGACTTTATATCACACAATTCTGACTTTATATCACACAATTCTGACTTTATATCTCATAATTCTGACTTTATATCACATAATTCTGACTTTATATCTCACAATTCTGACTTTATATCTCACAATTGACTTTATATCTCACAATTCTGACTTTATATCTCACAATTCTGACTTTATATCACACAATTCTGACTTTATATCTCACAATTCTGACTTTATATCACACAATTCTGACTTTATATCTCGCAATTCTGACTTTATATCACTCAATTCTGACTTTATATCTCACAATTTTGACTTTATAACACAATTCTGACTTTATATCACACAATTCTGACTTTATATCTCACAATTCTGACTTAATAACTCAATTCTGACTTTATATCACACAATTCTGACTTTATATCACACAATTCTGACTTTATATCTCGCAATTCTGACTTTATATAACTCAATTCTGACTTTATATTTCACAATTCTGACTTTATATCACACAATTCTGACTTTATATCTCACAATTCTGACTTTATATCACACAATTCTGACTTTATATCTCGCAATTCTGACTTTATATCTCGCAATTCTGACTTTATATCTCACAATACTGACCTTATATCTCACAATTCTGACCTTATATCTCACAATTCTGACTTTATATCTCACAATTCTGACTTTATATCACACAATTCTGACTTTATATCTCGCAATTCTGACTTTATAACACAATTCTGACTTTATATCTCGCAATTCTGACTTTATATCACACAATTCTGACTTTATATCACACAATTCTGACTTTATATCTCACAATTCTGACTTTATATCTGGCAATTCTGACTTTATATCTCACAATTCTGACTTTATATCTCAATTCTGACTTTATATCTCGCAATTCTGACTTTATATCACACAATTCTGACTTTATATCACACAATTCTGACTTTATATCTCACAATTCTGACTTTATATCTCACAATTCTGACTTTATATCACACAATTCTGACTTTATATCTCACAATTCTGACTTTATATCACACAATTCTGACTTTATATCTCGAAATTCTGACTTTATATCACTCAATTCTGACTTTATATCTCACAATTCTGACTTTATAACACAATTCTGACTTTATATCACACAATTCTGACTTTATATCTCACAATTCTGACTTTATATCTCACAATTCTGACTTTATATCACACAATTCTGACTTTATATCACACAATTCTGACTTTATATCTCGCAATTCTGACTTTATAACACAATTCTGACTTTATATCTCGCAATTCTGACTTTATATCACGCAATTCTGACTTTATATCTCACAATTCTGACTTTATATCTCGCAATTCTGACTTTATATCTCACAATTCTGACTTTATATCTCAATTCTGACTTTATATCTCAATTCTGACTTTATATCTCGCAATTCTGACTTTATATCACACAATTCTGACTTTATATCACACAATTCTGACTTTATATCTCACAATTCTGACTTTATATCACATAATTCTGACTTTATATCTCACAATTCTGACTTTATATCTCACAATTGACTTTATATCTCACAATTCTGACTTTATATCTCACAATTCTGACTTTATATCACACAATTCTGACTTTATATCTCACAATTCTGACTTTATATCACACAATTCTGACTTTATATCTCGCAATTCTGACTTTATATCACTCAATTCTGACTTTATATCTCACAATTTTGACTTTATAACACAATTCTGACTTTATATCACACAATTCTGACTTTATATCTCACAATTCTGACTTAATAACTCAATTCTGACTTTATATCACACAATTCTGACTTTATATCACACAATTCTGACTTTATATCTCGCAATTCTGACTTTATATCACTCAATTCTGACTTTATATCTCACAATTCTGACTTTATATCACACAATTCTGACTTTATATCTCACAATTCTGACTTTATATCACACAATTCTGACTTTATATCTCGCAATTCTGACTTTATATCTCGCAATTCTGACTTTATATCTCACAATACTGACTTTATATCTCACAATTCTGACCTTATATCTCACAATTCTGACTTTATATCTCACAATTCTGACTTTATATCACACAATTCTGACTTTATATCTCGCAATTCTGACTTTATAACACAATTCTGACTATATATCACACAATTCTGACTTTATATCTCACAATTCTGACTTTATATCTGGCAATTCTGACTTTATATCTCACAATTCTGACTTTATATCTCAATTCTGACTTTATATCTCAATTCTGACTTTATATCTCGCAATTCTGACTTTATATCACACAATTCTGACTTTATATCACACAATTCTGACTTTATATCTCACAATTCTGACTTTATATCTCACAATTCTGACTTTATATCACACAATTCTGACTTTATATCTCACAATTCTGACTTTATATCACACAATTCTGACTTTATATCTCGAAATTCTGACTTTATATCACTCAATTCTGACTTTATATCTCACAATTCTGACTTTATAACACAATTCTGACTTTATATCACACAATTCTGACTTTATATCTCACAATTCTGACTTAACACAATTCTGACTTAATAACACAATTCTGACTTTATATCACACAATTCTGACTTTATATCACACAATTCTGACTTTATATCTCGCAATTCTGACTTTATATCACACAATTCTGACTTTATATCTCACAATTCTGACTTTATATCACACAATTCTGACTTTATATCTCGCAATTCTGACTTTATAACACAATTCTGACTTTATATCTCACAATTCTGACTTTATATCTCACAATTCTGACTTTATATCTCACAATTCTGACTTTATATCTCACAATTCTGACTTTATATCACACAATTCTGACTTTATATCTCACAATTCTGACTTTATATCACACAATTCTGACTTTATATCTCACAATTCTGACTTTATATCTCACAATTGACTTTATATCTCACAATTCTGACTTTATATCTCACAATTCTGACTTTATATCTCACAATTCTGACTTTATATCACACAATTCTGACTTTATATGTCACAATTCTGACTTTATATCTCACAATTCTGACTTTATATCTCACAATTGACTTTATATCTCACAATTCTGACTTTATATCTCACAATTCTGACTTTATATCTCACAATTCTGACTTTATATCTCACAATTGACTTTATATCTCACAATTCTGACTTTATATTACACAATTCTGACTTTATATCTCAAAATTCTGACTTATATCACACAATTCTGACTTTATATCACACAATTCTGACTTTATATCTCACAATTCTGACTTTATATCACACAATTCTGACTTTATATCTCGCAATTCTGACTTTATAACAGAATTCTGACTTTATATCTCAAAATTCTGACTTTATATCTCACAATTCTGACTTTATATCTCACAATTCTGACTTTATATCTCACAATTCTGACTTTATATCACACAATTCTGACTTTATATCTCACAATTCTGACTTTATATCTCACAATTCTGACTTTATATCTCACAATTGACTTTATATCTCACAATTGACTTTATATCTCACAATTCTGACTTTATATCTCACAATTCTGACTTTATATCACACAATTCTGACTTTACATCTCACAATTCTGACTTTATATCTCACAATTGACTTTATATCTCACAATTCTGACTTTATATCACACAATTCTGACTTTATATCTCACAATTCTGACTTTATATCACACAATTCTGACTTTATATCTCACAATTCTGACTTTATATCTCACAATTGACTTTATATCTCACAATTCTGACTTTATATCTCACAATTCTGACTTTATATCACACAATTCTGACTTTATATCTCACAATTCTGACTTTATATCACTCAATTCTGACTTTATATCTCACAATTTTGACTTTATAACACAATTCTGACTTTATATCACACAATTCTGACTTTATATCTCACAATTCTGACTTAATAACTCAATTCTGACTTTATATCACACAATTCTGACTTTATATCTCGCAATTCTGACTTTATAACACAATTCTGACTTTATATCACACAATTCTGACTTTATATCTCACAATTCTGACTTTATATCTGGCAATTCTGACTTTATATCTCACAATTCTGACTTTATATCACACAATTCTGACTTTATATCTCACAATTCTGACTTTATATCTCACAATTCTGACTTTATATCACACAATTCTGACTTTATATCTCACAATTCTGACTTTATATCACACAATTCTGACTTTATATCTCGAAATTCTGACTTTATATCACTCAATTCTGACTTTATATCTCACAATTCTGACTTTATAACACAATTCTGACTTTATATCACACAATTCTGACTTTATATCTCACAATTCTGACTTAATAACACAATTCTGACTTAATAACACAATTCTGACTTTATATCACACAATTCTGACTTTATATCACACAATTCTGACTTTATATCTCGCAATTCTGACTTTATATCACACAATTCTGACTTTATATCTCACAATTCTGACTTTATATCACACAATTCTGACTTTATATCTCGCAATTCTGACTTTATAACACAATTCTGACTTTATATCTCACAATTCTGACTTTATATCTCACAATTCTGACTTTATATCTCACAATTCTGACTTTATATCACACAATTCTGACTTTATATCTCACAATTCTGACTTTATATCACACAATTCTGACTTTATATCTCACAATTCTGACTTTATATCTCACAATTGACTTTATATCTCACAATTCTGACTTTATATCTCACAATTCTGACTTTATATCACACAATTCTGACTTTATATCTCGCAATTCTGACTTTATATCACTCAATTCTGACTTTATATCTCACAATTTTGACTTTATAACACAATTCTGACTTTATATCACACAATTCTGACTTTATATCTCACAATTCTGACTTAATAACTCAATTCTGACTTTATATCACACAATTCTGACTTTATATCACACAATTCTGACTTTATATCTCGCAATTCTGACTTTATATCACTCAATTCTGACTTTATATCTCACAATTCTGACTTTATATCACACAATTCTGACTTTATATCTCACAATTCTGACTTTATATCACACAATTCTGACTTTATATCTCGCAATTCTGACTTTATATCTCGCAATTCTGACTTTATATCTCACAATACTGACTTTATATCTCACAATTCTGACCTTATATCTCACAATTCTGACTTTATATCTCACAATTCTGACTTTATATCACACAATTCTGACTTTATATCTCGCAATTCTGACTTTATAACACAATTCTGACTATATATCACACAATTCTGACTTTATATCTCACAATTCTGACTTTATATCTGGCAATTCTGACTTTATATCTCACAATTCTGACTTTATATCTCAATTCTGACTTTATATCTCGCAATTCTGACTTTATATCACACAATTCTGACTTTATATCACACAATTCTGACTTTATATCTCACAATTCTGACTTTATATCTCACAATTCTGACTTTATATCACACAATTCTGACTTTATATCTCACAATTCTGACTTTATATCACACAATTCTGACTTTATATCTCGAAATTCTGACTTTATATCACTCAATTCTGACTTTATATCTCACAATTCTGACTTTATAACACAATTCTGACTTTATATCACACAATTCTGACTTTATATCTCACAATTCTGACTTAATAACACAATTCTGACTTAATAACACAATTCTGACTTTATATCACACAATTCTGACTTTATATCACACAATTCTGACTTTATATCTCGCAATTCTGACTTTATATCACACAATTCTGACTTTATATCTCACAATTCTGACTTTATATCACACAATTCTGACTTTATATCTCGCAATTCTGACTTTATAACACAATTCTGACTTTATATCTCACAATTCTGACTTTATATCTCACAATTCTGACTTTATATCACACAATTCTGACTTTATATCTCACAATTCTGACTTTATATCACACAATTCTGACTTTATATCTCACAATTCTGACTTTATATCTCACAATTGACTTTATATCTCACAATTCTGACTTTATATCTCACAATTCTGACTTTATATCTCACAATTCTGACTTTATATCACACAATTCTGACTTTATATGTCACAATTCTGACTTTATATCTCACAATTCTGACTTTATATCTCACAATTGACTTTATATCTCACAATTCTGACTTTATATCTCACAATTCTGACTTTATATCTCACAATTCTGACTTTATATCTCACAATTGACTTTATATCTCACAATTCTGACTTTATATTACACAATTCTGACTTTATATCTCAAAATTCTGACTTATATCACACAATTCTGACTTTATATCACACAATTCTGACTTTATATCTCACAATTCTGACTTTATATCACACAATTCTGACTTTATATCTCGCAATTCTGACTTTATAACAGAATTCTGACTTTATATCTCAAAATTCTGACTTTATATCTCACAATTCTGACTTTATATCTCACAATTCTGACTTTATATCTCACAATTCTGACTTTATATCTCACAATTCTGACTTTATATCACACAATTCTGACTTTATATCTCACAATTCTGACTTTATATCTCACAATTCTGACTTTATATCTCACAATTGACTTTATATCTCACAATTGACTTTATATCTCACAATTCTGACTTTATATCTCACAATTCTGACTTTATATCACACAATTCTGACTTTACATCTCACAATTCTGACTTTATATCTCACAATTGACTTTATATCTCACAATTCTGACTTTATATCACACAATTCTGACTTTATATCTCACAATTCTGACTTTATATCACACAATTCTGACTTTATATCTCACAATTCTGACTTTATATCTCACAATTGACTTTATATCTCACAATTCTGACTTTATATCTCACAATTCTGACTTTATATCACACAATTCTGACTTTATATCTCACAATTCTGACTTTATATCACTCAATTCTGACTTTATATCTCACAATTTTGACTTTATAACACAATTCTGACTTTATATCACACAATTCTGACTTTATATCTCACAATTCTGACTTAATAACTCAATTCTGACTTTATATCACACAATTCTGACTTTATATCTCGCAATTCTGACTTTATAACACAATTCTGACTTTATATCACACAATTCTGACTTTATATCTCACAATTCTGACTTTATATCTGGCAATTCTGACTTTATATCTCACAATTCTGACTTTATATCACACAATTCTGACTTTATATCTCACAATTCTGACTTTATATCTCACAATTCTGACTTTATATCACACAATTCTGACTTTATATCTCACAATTCTGACTTTATATCACACAATTCTGACTTTATATCTCGAAATTCTGACTTTATATCACTCAATTCTGACTTTATATCTCACAATTCTGACTTTATAACACAATTCTGACTTTATATCACACAATTCTGACTTTATATCTCACAATTCTGACTTAATAACACAATTCTGACTTAATAACACAATTCTGACTTTATATCACACAATTCTGACTTTATATCACACAATTCTGACTTTATATCTCGCAATTCTGACTTTATATCACACAATTCTGACTTTATATCTCACAATTCTGACTTTATATCACACAATTCTGACTTTATATCTCGCAATTCTGACTTTATAACACAATTCTGACTTTATATCTCACAATTCTGACTTTATATCTCACAATTCTGACTTTATATCTCACAATTCTGACTTTATATCTCACAATTCTGACTTTATATCACACAATTCTGACTTTATATCTCACAATTCTGACTTTATATCACACAATTCTGACTTTATATCTCACAATTCTGACTTTATATCTCACAATTGACTTTATATCTCACAATTCTGACTTTATATCTCACAATTCTGACTTTATATCTCACAATTCTGACTTTATATCACACAATTCTGACTTTATATGTCACAATTCTGACTTTATATCTCACAATTCTGACTTTATATCTCACAATTGACTTTATATCTCACAATTCTGACTTTATATCTCACAATTCTGACTTTATATCTCACAATTCTGACTTTATATCTCACAATTGACTTTATATCTCACAATTCTGACTTTATATTACACAATTCTGACTTTATATCTCAAAATTCTGACTTATATCACACAATTCTGACTTTATATCACACAATTCTGACTTTATATCTCACAATTCTGACTTTATATCACACAATTCTGACTTTATATCTCGCAATTCTGACTTTATAACAGAATTCTGACTTTATATCTCAAAATTCTGACTTTATATCTCACAATTCTGACTTTATATCTCACAATTCTGACTTTATATCACACAATTCTGACTTTATATCTCACAATTCTGACTTTATATCTCACAATTCTGACTTTATATCTCACAATTGACTTTATATCTCACAATTGACTTTATATCTCACAATTCTGACTTTATATCTCACAATTCTGACTTTATATCACACAATTCTGACTTTACATCTCACAATTCTGACTTTATATCTCACAATTGACTTTATATCTCACAATTCTGACTTTATATCACACAATTCTGACTTTATATCTCACAATTCTGACTTTATATCACACAATTCTGACTTTATATCACACAATTCTGACTTTATATCTCACAATTGACTTTATATCTCACAATTCTGACTTTATATCACACAATTCTGACTTTATATCTCGCAATTCTGACTTTATATCTCGCAATTCTGACTTTATATCTCACAATACTGACTTTATATCTCGCAATTCTGACCTTATATCTCATAATTCTGACTTTATATCTCACAATTCTGACTTTATATCTCACAATTCTGACTTTATATCTCGCAATTCTGACTTTATAACACAATTCTGACTTTATATCTCGCAATTCTGACTTTATATCACTCAATTCTGACTTTATATCTCACAATTCTGACTTTATAACACAATTCTGACTTTATATCTCACAATTCTGACTTTATATCTCACAATTCTGACTTTATAACACAATTCTGACTTTATCCCTCACAATTCTGACTTTATATCACACAATTCTGACTTTATAACACAATTCTGACTTTATATCTCGCAATTCTGACTTTATATCACGCAATTCTGACTTTATATCACACAATTCTGACTTTATATCTCACAATTCTGACTTAATAACACAATTCTGACTTTATCCCTCACAATTCTGACTTTATATCACACAATTCTGACTTTATATCACACAATTCTGACTTTATATCTCGCAATTCTGACTTTATATCACTCAATTCTGACTTTATATCTCACAATTCTGACTTTATAACACAATTCTGACTTTATATCTCACAATTCTGACTTTATAACACAATTCTGACTTTATAACACAATTCTGACTTTATATCACACAATTCTGACTTTATAACACAATTCTGACTTTATACCTCGCAATTCTGACTTTATATCTCATAATTCTGACTTTATATCTCACAATTCTGACTTTATATCTCAAAATTCTGACTTTATACCTCGCAATTCTGACTTTATATCTCAAAATTCTTACTTATATCACACAATTCTGACTTTATATCACACAATTCTGACTTTATATCTCACAATTCTGACTTTATATCTCACAATTCTGACTTTATATCACACAATTCTGACTTTATATCTCACAATTCTGACTTTATATCTCACAATTCTGACTTTATATCTCACAATTGACTTTATATCTCACAATTGACTTTATATCTCACAATTCTGACTTTATATCTCACAATTCTGACTTTATATCACACAATTCTGACTTTACATCTCACAATTCTGACTTTATATCTCACAATTGACTTTATATCTCACAATTCTGACTTTATATCACACAATTCTGACTTTATATCTCACAATTCTGACTTTATATCACACAATTCTGACTTTATATCTCACAATTCTGACTTTATATCTCACAATTGACTTTATATCTCACAATTCTGACTTTATATCACACAATTCTGACTTTATATCTCGCAATTCTGACTTTATATCTCGCAATTCTGACTTTATATCTCACAATACTGACTTTATATCTCGCAATTCTGACCTTATATCTCATAATTCTGACTTTATATCTCACAATTCTGACTTTATATCTCACAATTCTGACTTTATATCTCGCAATTCTGACTTTATAACACAATTCTGACTTTATATCTCGCAATTCTGACTTTATATCACTCAATTCTGACTTTATATCTCACAATTCTGACTTTATAACACAATTCTGACTTTATATCTCACAATTCTGACTTTATATCTCACAATTCTGACTTTATAACACAATTCTGACTTTATCCCTCACAATTCTGACTTTATATCACACAATTCTGACTTTATAACACAATTCTGACTTTATATCTCGCAATTCTGACTTTATATCACGCAATTCTGACTTTATATCACACAATTCTGACTTTATATCTCACAATTCTGACTTAATAACACAATTCTGACTTTATCCCTCACAATTCTGACTTTATATCACACAATTCTGACTTTATATCACACAATTCTGACTTTATATCTCGCAATTCTGACTTTATATCACTCAATTCTGACTTTATATCTCACAATTCTGACTTTATAACACAATTCTGACTTTATATCTCACAATTCTGACTTTATAACACAATTCTGACTTTATAACACAATTCTGACTTTATATCACACAATTCTGACTTTATAACACAATTCTGACTTTATACCTCGCAATTCTGACTTTATATCTCATAATTCTGACTTTATATCTCACAATTCTGACTTTCTATCTCAAAATTCTGACTTTATACCTCGCAATTCTGACTTTATATCTCAAAATTCTTACTTATATCACACAATTCTGACTTTATATCACACAATTCTGACTTTATATCTCACAATTCTGACTTTATATCACACAATTCTGACTTTATATCTCGCAATTCTGACTTTATAACACAATTCTGACTTTATATCTCACAATTCTGACTTTATATCTCACAATTCTGACTTTATATCTCACAATTCTGACTTTATATCACACAATTCTGACTTTATATCTCACAATTCTGACTTTATATCACACAATTCTGACTTTATATCTCACAATTCTGACTTTATATCTCACAATTGACTTTATATCTCACAATTCTGACTTTACATCTCACAATTCTGACTTTATATTACACAATTCTGACTTTATATCACACAATTCTGACTTTATATCTCGCAATTCTGACTTTATATCACTCAATTCTGACTTTATATCTCACAATTCTGACTTTATAACACAATTCTGACTTTATATCTCACAATTCTGACTTTATAACACAATTCTGACTTTATCCCTCACAATTCTGACTTTATATCACACAATTCTGACTTTATAACACAATTCTGACTTTATACCTCGCAATTCTGACTTTCTATCTCATAATTCTGACTTTCTATCTCACAATTCTGACTTTCTATCTCAAAATTCTGACTTTATACCTCGCAATTCTGACTTTATATCTCAAAATTCTTACTTATATCACACAATTCTGACTTTATATCACACAATTCTGACTTTATATCTCACAATTCTGACTTTATAACACAATTCTGACTTTATATCTCAAAATTCTGACTTTATATCTCACAATTCTGACTTTATATCTCACAATTCTGACTTTATATCTCACAATTCTGACTTTATATCACACAATTCTGACTTTATATCTCACAATTCTGACTTTATATCTCACAATTGACTTTATATCTCACAATTCTGACTTTACATCTCACAATTCTGACTTTATATTACACAATTCTGACTTTATATCTCACAATTCTGACTTTATATCTCACAATTGACTTTATATCTCACAATTCTGACTTTATATCACACAATTCTGACTTCATATCTCGCAATTCTGACTTTATATCTCGCAATTCTGACTTTATATCACACAATTCTGACTTTATATCTCACAATTCTGACTTTATATCACACAATTCTGACTTTATATCTTACAATTCTGACTTTATATCTCACAATTCTGACTTTACATCACACAATTCTGACTTTATATCTCACAATTCTGACTTTATAACACAATTCTGACTTTATATCACACAATTCTGACTTTATATCACACAATTCTGACTTTATATCACACAATTCTGACTTTATACCTCGCAATTCTGACTTTATATCTCATAATTCTGACTTTATATCTCACAATTCTGACTTTATATCTCACAATTCTGACTTTATATCACACAATTCTGACTTTATATCTCGCAATTCTGACTTTATATCTCACAATTCTGACTTTATATCTCACAATTCTGACTTTATATCTCACAATTCTGACTTTATATCTCACAATTCTGACTTTATATCACACAATTCTGACTTTATATCTCGCAATTCTGACTTTATATCACTCAATTCTGACTTTATATCTCACAATTCTGACTTTATAACACAATTCTGACTTTATATCTCACAATTCTGACTTTATATCTCACAATTCTGACTTTATAACACAATTCTGACTTTATCCCTCACAATTCTGACTTTATATCACACAATTCTGACTTTATAACACAATTCTGACTTTATATCTCGCAATTCTGACTTTATATCACGCAATTCTGACTTTATATCACACAATTCTGACTTTATATCTCACAATTCTGACTTAATAACACAATTCTGACTTTATCCCTCACAATTCTGACTTTATATCACACAATTCTGACTTTATATCACACAATTCTGACTTTATATCTCGCAATTCTGACTTTATATCACTCAATTCTGACTTTATATCTCACAATTCTGACTTTATAACACAATTCTGACTTTATATCTCACAATTCTGACTTTATAACACAATTCTGACTTTATAACACAATTCTGACTTTATATCACACAATTCTGACTTTATAACACAATTCTGACTTTATACCTCGCAATTCTGACTTTATATCTCATAATTCTGACTTTATATCTCACAATTCTGACTTTATATCTCAAAATTCTGACTTTATACCTCGCAATTCTGACTTTATATCTCAAAATTCTTACTTATATCACACAATTCTGACTTTATATCACACAATTCTGACTTTATATCTCACAATTCTGACTTTATATCTCACAATTCTGACTTTATATCACACAATTCTGACTTTATATCTCACAATTCTGACTTTATATCTCACAATTCTGACTTTATATCTCACAATTGACTTTATATCTCACAATTGACTTTATATCTCACAATTCTGACTTTATATCTCACAATTCTGACTTTATATCACACAATTCTGACTTTACATCTCACAATTCTGACTTTATATCTCACAATTGACTTTATATCTCACAATTCTGACTTTATATCACACAATTCTGACTTTATATCTCACAATTCTGACTTTATATCACACAATTCTGACTTTATATCTCACAATTCTGACTTTATATCTCACAATTGACTTTATATCTCACAATTCTGACTTTATATCACACAATTCTGACTTTATATCTCGCAATTCTGACTTTATATCTCGCAATTCTGACTTTATATCTCACAATACTGACTTTATATCTCGCAATTCTGACCTTATATCTCATAATTCTGACTTTATATCTCACAATTCTGACTTTATATCTCACAATTCTGACTTTATATCTCGCAATTCTGACTTTATAACACAATTCTGACTTTATATCTCGCAATTCTGACTTTATATCACTCAATTCTGACTTTATATCTCACAATTCTGACTTTATAACACAATTCTGACTTTATATCTCACAATTCTGACTTTATATCTCACAATTCTGACTTTATAACACAATTCTGACTTTATCCCTCACAATTCTGACTTTATATCACACAATTCTGACTTTATAACACAATTCTGACTTTATATCTCGCAATTCTGACTTTATATCACGCAATTCTGACTTTATATCACACAATTCTGACTTTATATCTCACAATTCTGACTTAATAACACAATTCTGACTTTATCCCTCACAATTCTGACTTTATATCACACAATTCTGACTTTATATCACACAATTCTGACTTTATATCTCGCAATTCTGACTTTATATCACTCAATTCTGACTTTATATCTCACAATTCTGACTTTATAACACAATTCTGACTTTATATCTCACAATTCTGACTTTATAACACAATTCTGACTTTATAACACAATTCTGACTTTATATCACACAATTCTGACTTTATAACACAATTCTGACTTTATACCTCGCAATTCTGACTTTATATCTCATAATTCTGACTTTATATCTCACAATTCTGACTTTCTATCTCAAAATTCTGACTTTATACCTCGCAATTCTGACTTTATATCTCAAAATTCTTACTTATATCACACAATTCTGACTTTATATCACACAATTCTGACTTTATATCTCACAATTCTGACTTTATATCACACAATTCTGACTTTATATCTCGCAATTCTGACTTTATAACACAATTCTGACTTTATATCTCACAATTCTGACTTTATATCTCACAATTCTGACTTTATATCTCACAATTCTGACTTTATATCACACAATTCTGACTTTATATCTCACAATTCTGACTTTATATCACACAATTCTGACTTTATATCTCACAATTCTGACTTTATATCTCACAATTGACTTTATATCTCACAATTCTGACTTTACATCTCACAATTCTGACTTTATATTACACAATTCTGACTTTATATCACACAATTCTGACTTTATATCTCGCAATTCTGACTTTATATCACTCAATTCTGACTTTATATCTCACAATTCTGACTTTATAACACAATTCTGACTTTATATCTCACAATTCTGACTTTATAACACAATTCTGACTTTATATCTCAAAATTCTGACTTTATATCTCACAATTCTGACTTTATATCTCACAATTCTGACTTTATATCTCACAATTCTGACTTTATATCACACAATTCTGACTTTATATCTCACAATTCTGACTTTATATCTCACAATTGACTTTATATCTCACAATTCTGACTTTACATCTCACAATTCTGACTTTATATTACACAATTCTGACTTTATATCTCACAATTCTGACTTTATATCTCACAATTGACTTTATATCTCACAATTCTGACTTTATATCACACAATTCTGACTTCATATCTCGCAATTCTGACTTTATATCTCGCAATTCTGACTTTATATCACACAATTCTGACTTTATATCTCACAATTCTGACTTTATATCACACAATTCTGACTTTATATCTTACAATTCTGACTTTATATCTCACAATTCTGACTTTACATCACACAATTCTGACTTTATATCTCACAATTCTGACTTTATAACACAATTCTGACTTTATATCACACAATTCTGACTTTATATCACACAATTCTGACTTTATATCACACAATTCTGACTTTATACCTCGCAATTCTGACTTTATATCTCATAATTCTGACTTTATATCTCACAATTCTGACTTTATATCTCACAATTCTGACTTTATATCACACAATTCTGACTTTATATCTCGCAATTCTGACTTTATATCTCACAATTCTGACTTTATATCTCACAATTCTGACTTTATATCTCACAATTCTGACTTTATATCTCACAATTCTGACTTTATATCACACAATTCTGACTTTATATCTCAAAATTCTGACTTATATCACACAATTCTGACTTTATATCACACAATTCTGACTTTATCCCTCACAATTCTGACTTTATATCACACAATTCTGACTTTATAACACAATTCTGACTTTATATCTCGCAATTCTGACTTTATATCACGCAATTCTGACTTTATATCACACAATTCTGACTTTATATCTCACAATTCTGACTTAATAACACAATTCTGACTTTATCCCTCACAATTCTGACTTTATATCACACAATTCTGACTTTATATCACACAATTCTGACTTTATATCTCGCAATTCTGACTTTATATCACTCAATTCTGACTTTATATCTCACAATTCTGACTTTATAACACAATTCTGACTTTATATCTCACAATTCTGACTTTAAAACACATTCCTGACTTTATAACACAATTCTGACTTTATATCACACAATTCTGACTTTATAACACAATTCTGACTTTATACCTCGCAATTCTGACTTTATATCTCATAATTCTGACTTTCTATCTCACAATTCTGACTTTCTATCTCAAAATTCTGACTTTATACCTCGCAATTCTGACTTTATATCTCAAAATTCTTACTTATATCACACAATTCTGACTTTATATCACACAATTCTGACTTTATATCTCACAATTCTGACTTTATATCACACAATTCTGACTTTATATCTCGCAATTCTGACTTTATAACACAATTCTGACTTTATATTTCAAAATTCTGACTTTATATCTCACAATTCTGACTTTATATCTCACAATTCTGACTTTATATCTCACAATTCTGACTTTATATCACACAATTCTGACTTTATATCTCACAATTCTGACTTTATATCACACAATTCTGACTTTATATCTCACAATTCTGACTTTATATCTCACAATTGACTTTATATCTCACAATTCTGACTTTACATCTCACAATTCTGACTTTATATTACACAATTCTGACTTTATATCTCACAATTCTGACTTTCTATCTCAAAATTCTGACTTTATACCTCGCAATTCTGACTTTATATCTCAAAATTCTTACTTATATCACACAATTCTGACTTTATATCACACAATTCTGACTTTATATCTCACAATTCTGACTTTATATCACACAATTCTGACTTTATATCTCGCAATTCTGACTTTATAACACAATTCTGACTTTATAACACAATTCTGACTTTATATCTCACAATTCTGACTTTATATCTCACAATTCTGACTTTATATCTCACAATTCTGACTTTATATCACACAATTCTGACTTTATATCTCACAATTCTGACTTTATATCTCACAATTGACTTTATATCTCACAATTCTGACTTTACATCTCACAATTCTGACTTTATATTACACAATTCTGACTTTATATCTCACAATTCTGACTTTATATCTCACAATTGACTTTATATCTCGCAATTCTGACTTTATATCTCGCAATTCTGACTTTATATCACACAATTCTGACTTTATATCTCACAATTCTGACTTTATATCACACAATTCTGACTTTATATCTTACAATTCTGACTTTATATCTCACAATTCTGACTTTACATCACACAATTCTGACTTTATATCTCACAATTCTGACTTTATAACACAATTCTGACTTTATATCACACAATTCTGACTTTATATCACACAATTCTGACTTTATACCTCGCAATTCTGACTTTATATCTCATAATTCTGACTTTATATCTCACAATTCTGACTTTATATCTCACAATTCTGACTTTATATCACACAATTCTGACTTTATATCTCGCAATTCTGACTTTATATCTCACAATTCTGACTTTATATCTCACAATTCTGACTTTATATCTCACAATTCTGACTTTATATCTCACAATTCTGACTTTATATCACACAATTCTGACTTTATATCTCAAAATTCTGACTTATATCACACAATTCTGACTTTATATCACACAATTCTGACTTTATCCCTCACAATTCTGACTTTATATCACACAATTCTGACTTTATAACACAATTCTGACTTTATATCTCGCAATTCTGACTTTATATCACGCAATTCTGACTTTATATCACACAATTCTGACTTTATATCTCACAATTCTGACTTAATAACACAATTCTGACTTTATCCCTCACAATTCTGACTTTATATCACACAATTCTGACTTTATATCACACAATTCTGACTTTATATCTCGCAATTCTGACTTTATATCACTCAATTCTGACTTTATATCTCACAATTCTGACTTTATAACACAATTCTGACTTTATATCTCACAATTCTGACTTTAAAACACATTCCTGACTTTATAACACAATTCTGACTTTATATCACACAATTCTGACTTTATAACACAATTCTGACTTTATACCTCGCAATTCTGACTTTATATCTCATAATTCTGACTTTATATCTCACAATTCTGACTTTCTATCTCAAAATTCTGACTTTATACCTCGCAATTCTGACTTTATATCTCAAAATTCTTACTTATATCACACAATTCTGACTTTATATCACACAATTCTGACTTTATATCTCACAATTCTGACTTTATATCACACAATTCTGACTTTATATCTCGCAATTCTGACTTTATAACACAATTCTGACTTTATATTTCAAAATTCTGACTTTATATCTCACAATTCTGACTTTATATCTCACAATTCTGACTTTATATCTCACAATTCTGACTTTATATCACACAATTCTGACTTTATATCTCACAATTCTGACTTTATATCACACAATTCTGACTTTATATCTCACAATTCTGACTTTATATCTCACAATTGACTTTATATCTCACAATTCTGACTTTACATCTCACAATTCTGACTTTATATTACACAATTCTGACTTTATATCACACAATTCTGACTTTATATCTCGCAATTCTGACTTTATATCACTCAATTCTGACTTTATATCTCACAATTCTGACTTTATAACACAATTCTGACTTTATATCTCACAATTCTGACTTTATAACACAATTCTGACTTTATCCCTCACAATTCTGACTTTATATCACACAATTCTGAATTTATAACACAATTCTGACTTTATACCTCGCAATTCTGACTTTCTATCTCATAATTCTGACTTTATATCTCACAATTCTGACTTTCTATCTCAAAATTCTGACTTTATACCTCGCAATTCTGACTTTATATCTCAAAATTCTTACTTATATCACACAATTCTGACTTTATATCACACAATTCTGACTTTATATCTCACAATTCTGACTTTATATCACACAATTCTGACTTTATATCACACAATTCTGACTTTATATCACACAATTCTGACTTTATATCACACAATTCTGACTTTATATCTCGCAATTCTGACTTTATATCTCACAATTCTGACTTTATATCACACAATTCTGACTTTATATCTCACAATTCTGACTTTATATCTCACAATTCTGACTTTATATCACACAATTCTGACTTTATATCTCGCAATTCTGACTTTATATCTCACAATTCTGACTTTATATCACACAATTCTGACTTTATACCTCGCAATTCTGACTTTATATCTCATAATTCTGACTTTATATCTCACAATTCTGACTTTATATCTCACAATTCTGACTTTATATCACACAATTCTGACTTTATATCTCGCAATTCTGACTTTATATCTCACAAT
Organism: Rhinogobio ventralis; assembly: GCA_039654625.1. Classification (NCBI taxonomy): domain Eukaryota; kingdom Metazoa; phylum Chordata; class Actinopteri; order Cypriniformes; family Gobionidae; genus Rhinogobio; species Rhinogobio ventralis. The sequence goes on along the minus strand of CM077217.1, from coordinate 23,946,585 downwards.
TCTGACTTTATATCTCACAATTCTGACTTTATATCTCACAATTCTGACTTTATATCTCACAATTCTGACTTTATATCACACAATTCTGACTTTATATCTCAAAATTCTGACTTATATCACACAATTCTGACTTTATATCACACAATTCTGACTTTATCCCTCACAATTCTGACTTTATATCACACAATTCTGACTTTATAACACAATTCTGACTTTATATCTCGCAATTCTGACTTTATATCACGCAATTCTGACTTTATATCACACAATTCTGACTTTATATCTCACAATTCTGACTTAATAACACAATTCTGACTTTATCCCTCACAATTCTGACTTTATATCACACAATTCTGACTTTATATCACACAATTCTGACTTTATATCTCGCAATTCTGACTTTATATCACTCAATTCTGACTTTATATCTCACAATTCTGACTTTATAACACAATTCTGACTTTATATCTCACAATTCTGACTTTAAAACACATTCCTGACTTTATAACACAATTCTGACTTTATATCACACAATTCTGACTTTATAACACAATTCTGACTTTATACCTCGCAATTCTGACTTTATATCTCATAATTCTGACTTTATATCTCACAATTCTGACTTTCTATCTCAAAATTCTGACTTTATACCTCGCAATTCTGACTTTATATCTCAAAATTCTTACTTATATCACACAATTCTGACTTTATATCACACAATTCTGACTTTATATCTCACAATTCTGACTTTATATCACACAATTCTGACTTTATATCTCGCAATTCTGACTTTATAACACAATTCTGACTTTATATTTCAAAATTCTGACTTTATATCTCACAATTCTGACTTTATATCTCACAATTCTGACTTTATATCTCACAATTCTGACTTTATATCACACAATTCTGACTTTATATCTCACAATTCTGACTTTATATCACACAATTCTGACTTTATATCTCACAATTCTGACTTTATATCTCACAATTGACTTTATATCTCACAATTCTGACTTTACATCTCACAATTCTGACTTTATATTACACAATTCTGACTTTATATCACACAATTCTGACTTTATATCTCGCAATTCTGACTTTATATCACTCAATTCTGACTTTATATCTCACAATTCTGACTTTATAACACAATTCTGACTTTATATCTCACAATTCTGACTTTATAACACAATTCTGACTTTATCCCTCACAATTCTGACTTTATATCACACAATTCTGAATTTATAACACAATTCTGACTTTATACCTCGCAATTCTGACTTTCTATCTCATAATTCTGACTTTATATCTCACAATTCTGACTTTCTATCTCAAAATTCTGACTTTATACCTCGCAATTCTGACTTTATATCTCAAAATTCTTACTTATATCACACAATTCTGACTTTATATCACACAATTCTGACTTTATATCTCACAATTCTGACTTTATATCACACAATTCTGACTTTATATCACACAATTCTGACTTTATATCACACAATTCTGACTTTATATCACACAATTCTGACTTTATATCTCGCAATTCTGACTTTATATCTCACAATTCTGACTTTATATCACACAATTCTGACTTTATATCTCACAATTCTGACTTTATATCTCACAATTCTGACTTTATATCACACAATTCTGACTTTATATCTCGCAATTCTGACTTTATATCTCACAATTCTGACTTTATATCACACAATTCTGACTTTATATCTCACAATTCTGACTTTATATCTCGCAATTCTGACTTTATATCTCACAATTCTGACTTTATATCACACAATTCTGACTTTATATCTCACAATTCTGACTTTATATCTCACAATTCTGACTTTATATCTCACAATTGACTTTATATCTCACAATTGACTTTATATCTCACAATTCTGACTTTATATCTCACAATTCTGACTTTATATCACACAATTCTGACTTTACATCTCACAATTCTGACTTTATATCACACAATTCTGACTTTATATCTCACAATTCTGACTTTATATCTCACAATTGACTTTATATCTCACAATTCTGACTTTATAACACAATTCTGACTTTATACCTCGCAATTCTGACTTTATATCTCATAATTCTGACTTTATATCTCACAATTCTGACTTTCTATCTCAAAATTCTGACTTTATACCTCGCAATTCTGACTTTATATCTCAAAATTCTTACTTATATCACACAATTCTGACTTTATATCACACAATTCTGACTTTATATCTCACAATTCTGACTTTATATCACACAATTCTGACTTTATATCTCGCAATTCTGACTTTATAACACAATTCTGACTTTATATCTCACAATTCTGACTTTATATCTCACAATTCTGACTTTATATCACACAATTCTGACTTTATATCTCACAATTCTGACTTTATATCACACAATTCTGACTTTATATCTCACAATTCTGACTTTATATCTCACAATTGACTTTATATCTCACAATTCTGACTTTACATCTCACAATTCTGACTTTATATTACACAATTCTGACTTTATATCACACAATTCTGACTTTATATCTCGCAATTCTGACTTTATATCACTCAATTCTGACTTTATATCTCACAATTCTGACTTTATAACACAATTCTGACTTTATATCTCACAATTCTGACTTTATAACACAATTCTGACTTTATCCCTCACAATTCTGACTTTATATCACACAATTCTGACTTTATAACACAATTCTGACTTTATACCTCGCAATTCTGACTTTATATCTCATAATTCTGACTTTCTATCTCACAATTCTGACTTTCTATCTCAAAATTCTGACTTTATACCTCGCAATTCTGACTTTATATCTCAAAATTCTTACTTATATCACACAATTCTGACTTTATATCACACAATTCTGACTTTATATCTCACAATTCTGACTTTATAACACAATTCTGACTTTATATCTGAAAATTCTGACTTTATATCTCACAATTCTGACTTTATATCTCACAATTCTGACTTTATATCTCACAATTCTGACTTTATATCACACAATTCTGACTTTATATCTCACAATTGACTTTATATCTCACAATTCTGACTTTACATCTCACAATTCTGACTTTATATTACACAATTCTGACTTTATATCTCACAATTCTGACTTTATATCTCACAATTGACTTTATATCTCACAATTCTGACTTTATATCACACAATTCTGACTTCATATCTCGCAATTCTGACTTTATATCTCGCAATTCTGACTTTATATCACGCAATTCTGACTTTATATCTCACAATTCTGACTTTATATCACACAATTCTGACTTTATATCTTACAATTCTGACTTTATATCTTACAATTCTGACTTTATATCTCACAATTCTGACTTTACATCACACAATTCTGACTTTATATCTCACAATTCTGACTTTATAACACAATTCTGACTTTATATCACACAATTCTGACTTTATATCACACAATTCTGACTTTATATCACACAATTCTGACTTTATACCTCGCAATTCTGACTTTATATCTCATAATTCTGACTTTATATCTCACAATTCTGACTTTATATCTCACAATTCTGACTTTATATCACACAATTCTGACTTTATATCTCGCAATTCTGACTTTATATCTCACAATTCTGACTTTATATCTCACAATTCTGACTTTATATCTCACAATTCTGACTTTATATCTCACAATTCTGACTTTATATCACACAATTCTGACTTTATATCTCAAAATTCTGACTTATATCACACAATTCTGACTTTATATCACACAATTCTGACTTTATCCCTCACAATTCTGACTTTATATCACACAATTCTGACTTTATAACACAATTCTGACTTTATATCTCGCAATTCTGACTTTATATCACGCAATTCTGACTTTATATCACACAATTCTGACTTTATATCTCACAATTCTGACTTAATAACACAATTCTGACTTTATATCTCACAATTGACTTTATATCTCACAATTCTGACTTTACATCTCACAATTCTGACTTTATATTACACAATTCTGACTTTATATCACACAATTCTGACTTTATATCTCGCAATTCTGACTTTATATCACTCAATTCTGACTTTATATCTCACAATTCTGACTTTATAACACAATTCTGACTTTATATCTCACAATTCTGACTTTATAACACAATTCTGACTTTATCCCTCACAATTCTGACTTTATATCACACAATTCTGAATTTATAACACAATTCTGACTTTATACCTCGCAATTCTGACTTTCTATCTCATAATTCTGACTTTATATCTCACAATTCTGACTTTCTATCTCAAAATTCTGACTTTATACCTCGCAATTCTGACTTTATATCTCAAAATTCTTACTTATATCACACAATTCTGACTTTATATCACACAATTCTGACTTTATATCTCACAATTCTGACTTTATATCACACAATTCTGACTTTATATCACACAATTCTGACTTTATATCACACAATTCTGACTTTATATCACACAATTCTGACTTTATATCTCGCAATTCTGACTTTATATCTCACAATTCTGACTTTATATCACACAATTCTGACTTTATATCTCACAATTCTGACTTTATATCTCACAATTCTGACTTTATATCACACAATTCTGACTTTATATCTCGCAATTCTGACTTTATATCTCACAATTCTGACTTTATATCACACAATTCTGACTTTATATCTCACAATTCTGACTTTATATCTCGCAATTCTGACTTTATATCTCACAATTCTGACTTTATATCACACAATTCTGACTTTATATCTCACAATTCTGACTTTATATCTCACAATTCTGACTTTATATCTCACAATTGACTTTATATCTCACAATTGACTTTATATCTCACAATTCTGACTTTATATCTCACAATTCTGACTTTATATCACACAATTCTGACTTTACATCTCACAATTCTGACTTTATATCACACAATTCTGACTTTATATCTCACAATTCTGACTTTATATCTCACAATTGACTTTATATCTCACAATTCTGACTTTATAACACAATTCTGACTTTATACCTCGCAATTCTGACTTTATATCTCATAATTCTGACTTTATATCTCACAATTCTGACTTTCTATCTCAAAATTCTGACTTTATACCTCGCAATTCTGACTTTATATCTCAAAATTCTTACTTATATCACACAATTCTGACTTTATATCACACAATTCTGACTTTATATCTCACAATTCTGACTTTATATCACACAATTCTGACTTTATATCTCGCAATTCTGACTTTATAACACAATTCTGACTTTATATCTCACAATTCTGACTTTATATCTCACAATTCTGACTTTATATCACACAATTCTGACTTTATATCTCACAATTCTGACTTTATATCACACAATTCTGACTTTATATCTCACAATTCTGACTTTATATCTCACAATTGACTTTATATCTCACAATTCTGACTTTACATCTCACAATTCTGACTTTATATTACACAATTCTGACTTTATATCACACAATTCTGACTTTATATCTCGCAATTCTGACTTTATATCACTCAATTCTGACTTTATATCTCACAATTCTGACTTTATAACACAATTCTGACTTTATATCTCACAATTCTGACTTTATAACACAATTCTGACTTTATCCCTCACAATTCTGACTTTATATCACACAATTCTGACTTTATAACACAATTCTGACTTTATACCTCGCAATTCTGACTTTATATCTCATAATTCTGACTTTCTATCTCACAATTCTGACTTTCTATCTCAAAATTCTGACTTTATACCTCGCAATTCTGACTTTATATCTCAAAATTCTTACTTATATCACACAATTCTGACTTTATATCACACAATTCTGACTTTATATCTCACAATTCTGACTTTATAACACAATTCTGACTTTATATCTGAAAATTCTGACTTTATATCTCACAATTCTGACTTTATATCTCACAATTCTGACTTTATATCTCACAATTCTGACTTTATATCACACAATTCTGACTTTATATCTCACAATTCTGACTTTATATCTCACAATTGACTTTATATCTCACAATTCTGACTTTACATCTCACAATTCTGACTTTATATTACACAATTCTGACTTTATATCTCACAATTCTGACTTTATATCTCACAATTGACTTTATATCTCACAATTCTGACTTTATATCACACAATTCTGACTTCATATCTCGCAATTCTGACTTTATATCTCGCAATTCTGACTTTATATCACACAATTCTGACTTTATATCTCACAATTCTGACTTTATATCACACAATTCTGACTTTATATCTTACAATTCTGACTTTATATCTCACAATTCTGACTTTACATCACACAATTCTGACTTTATATCTCACAATTCTGACTTTATAACACAATTCTGACTTTATATCACACAATTCTGACTTTATATCACACAATTCTGACTTTATATCACACAATTCTGACTTTATACCTCGCAATTCTGACTTTATATCTCATAATTCTGACTTTATATCTCACAATTCTGACTTTATATCTCACAATTCTGACTTTATATCACACAATTCTGACTTTATATCTCGCAATTCTGACTTTATATCTCACAATTCTGACTTTATATCTCACAATTCTGACTTTATATCTCACAATTCTGACTTTATATCTCACAATTCTGACTTTATATCACACAATTCTGACTTTATATCTCAAAATTCTGACTTATATCACACAATTCTGACTTTATATCACACAATTCTGACTTTATCCCTCACAATTCTGACTTTATATCACACAATTCTGACTTTATAACACAATTCTGACTTTATATCTCGCAATTCTGACTTTATATCACGCAATTCTGACTTTATATCACACAATTCTGACTTTATATCTCACAATTCTGACTTAATAACACAATTCTGACTTTATCCCTCACAATTCTGACTTTATATCACACAATTCTGACTTTATATCACACAATTCTGACTTTATATCTCGCAATTCTGACTTTATATCACTCAATTCTGACTTTATATCTCACAATTCTGACTTTATAACACAATTCTGACTTTATATCTCACAATTCTGACTTTAAAACACATTCCTGACTTTATAACACAATTCTGACTTTATATCACACAATTCTGACTTTATAACACAATTCTGACTTTATACCTCGCAATTCTGACTTTATATCTCATAATTCTGACTTTATATCTCACAATTCTGACTTTCTATCTCAAAATTCTGACTTTATACCTCGCAATTCTGACTTTATATCTCAAAATTCTTACTTATATCACACAATTCTGACTTTATATCACACAATTCTGACTTTATATCTCACAATTCTGACTTTATATCACACAATTCTGACTTTATATCTCGCAATTCTGACTTTATAACACAATTCTGACTTTATATTTCAAAATTCTGACTTTATATCTCACAATTCTGACTTTATATCTCACAATTCTGACTTTATATCTCACAATTCTGACTTTATATCACACAATTCTGACTTTATATCTCACAATTCTGACTTTATATCACACAATTCTGACTTTATATCTCACAATTCTGACTTTATATCTCACAATTGACTTTATATCTCACAATTCTGACTTTACATCTCACAATTCTGACTTTATATTACACAATTCTGACTTTATATCACACAATTCTGACTTTATATCTCGCAATTCTGACTTTATATCACTCAATTCTGACTTTATATCTCACAATTCTGACTTTATAACACAATTCTGACTTTATATCTCACAATTCTGACTTTATAACACAATTCTGACTTCATCCCTCACAATTCTGACTTTATATCACACAATTCTGACTTTATAACACAATTCTGACTTTATACCTCGCAATTCTGACTTTATATCTCATAATTCTGACTTTATATCTCACAATTCTGACTTTCTATCTCAAAATTCTGACTTTATACCTCGCAATTCTGACTTTATATCTCAAAATTCTTACTTATATCACACAATTCTGACTTTATATCACACAATTCTGACTTTATATCTCACAATTCTGACTTTATATCACACAATTCTGACTTTATATCACACAATTCTGACTTTATATCACACAATTCTGACTTTATATCACACAATTCTGACTTTATATCACACAATTCTGACTTTATATCTCGCAATTCTGACTTTATATCTCACAATTCTGACTTTATATCACACAATTCTGACTTTATATCTCACAATTCTGACTTTATATCTCACAATTCTGACTTTATATCTCACAATTGACTTTATATCTCACAATTGACTTTATATCTCACAATTCTGACTTTATATCTCACAATTCTGACTTTATATCACACAATTCTGACTTTACATCTCACAATTCTGACTTTATATCACACAATTCTGACTTTATATCTCACAATTCTGACTTTATATCTCACAATTGACTTTATATCTCACAATTCTGACTTTATATCACACAATTCTGACTTTATATCTCGCAATTCTGACTTTATATCTCGCAATTCTGACTTTATATCTCACAATACTGACTTTATATCTCACAATTCTGACCTTATATCTCACAATTCTGACTTTATATCTCACAATTGACTTTATATCTCACAATTGACTTTATATCTCACAATTCTGACTTTATATCTCACAATTCTGACTTTATATCACACAATTCTGACTTTATATCACACAATTCTGACTTTATATCTCGCAATTCTGACTTTATAACACAATTCTGACTTTATATCTCGCAATTCTGACTTTATATCACACAATTCTGACTTTATATCTCACAATTCTGACTTTATATCTCGCAATTCTGACTTTATATCACACAATTCTGACTTTATATCTCAATTCTGACTTTATATCTCAATTCTGACTTTATATCTCGCAATTCTGACTTTATATCACACAATTCTGACTTTATATCACACAATTCTGACTTTATATCTCATAATTCTGACTTTATATCACATAATTCTGACTTTATATCTCACAATTCTGACTTTATATCTCACAATTGACTTTATATCTCACAATTCTGACTTTATATCTCACAATTCTGACTTTATATCACACAATTCTGACTTTATATCTCACAATTCTGACTTTATATCACACAATTCTGACTTTATATCTCGCAATTCTGACTTTATATCACTCAATTCTGACTTTATATCTCACAATTTTGACTTTATAACACAATTCTGACTTTATATCACACAATTCTGACTTTATATCTCACAATTCTGACTTAACTCAATTCTGACTTTATATCACACAATTCTGACTTTATATCACACAATTCTGACTTTATATCTCGCAATTCTGACTTTATATCACTCAATTCTGACTTTATATCTCACAATTCTGACTTTATATCACACAATTCTGACTTTATATCTCACAATTCTGACTTTATATCACACAATTCTGACTTTATATCTCGCAATTCTGACTTTATATCTCGCAATTCTGACTTTATATCTCACAATACTGACCTTATATCTCACAATTCTGACCTTATATCTCACAATTCTGACTTTATATCTCACAATTCTGACTTTATATCACACAATTCTGACTTTATATCTCGCAATTCTGACTTTATAACACAATTCTGACTTTATATCTCGCAATTCTGACTTTATATCACACAATTCTGACTTTATATCACACAATTCTGACTTTATATCTCACAATTCTGACTTTATATCTGGCAATTCTGACTTTATATCTCACAATTCTGACTTTATATCTCAATTCTGACTTTATATCTCAATTCTGACTTTATATCTCGCAATTCTGACTTTATATCACACAATTCTGACTTTATATCACACAATTCTGACTTTATATCTCACAATACTGACTTTATATCTCACAATTCTGACTTTATATCACACAATTCTGACTTTATATCTCACAATTCTGACTTTATATCACACAATTCTGACTTTATATCTCGAAATTCTGACTTTATATCACTCAATTCTGACTTTATATCTCACAATTCTGACTTTATAACACAATTCTGACTTTATATCACACAATTCTGACTTTATATCTCACAATTCTGACTTTATATCTCACAATACTGACTTTATATCTCACAATTCTGACCTTATATCTCACAATTCTGACTTTATATCTCACAATTGACTTTATATCTCACAATTGACTTTATATCTCACAATTCTGACTTTATATCTCACAATTCTGACTTTATATCACACAATTCTGACTTTATATCACACAATTCTGACTTTATATCTCGCAATTCTGACTTTATAACACAATTCTGACTTTATATCTCGCAATTCTGACTTTATATCACACAATTCTGACTTTATATCTCACAATTCTGACTTTATATCTCGCAATTCTGACTTTATATCACACAATTCTGACTTTATATCTCAATTCTGACTTTATATCTCAATTCTGACTTTATATCTCGCAATTCTGACTTTATATCACACAATTCTGACTTTATATCACACAATTCTGACTTTATATCTCATAATTCTGACTTTATATCACATAATTCTGACTTTATATCTCACAATTCTGACTTTATATCTCACAATTGACTTTATATCTCACAATTCTGACTTTATATCTCACAATTCTGACTTTATATCACACAATTCTGACTTTATATCTCACAATTCTGACTTTATATCACACAATTCTGACTTTATATCTCGCAATTCTGACTTTATATCACTCAATTCTGACTTTATATCTCACAATTTTGACTTTATAACACAATTCTGACTTTATATCACACAATTCTGACTTTATATCTCACAATTCTGACTTTATATCACACAATTCTGACTTTATATCACACAATTCTGACTTTATATCTCGCAATTCTGACTTTATAACACAATTCTGACTTTATATCTCGCAATTCTGACTTTATATCACACAATTCTGACTTTATATCTCACAATTCTGACTTTATATCTCGCAATTCTGACTTTATATCACACAATTCTGACTTTATATCTCAATTCTGACTTTATATCTCAATTCTGACTTTATATCTCGCAATTCTGACTTTATATCACACAATTCTGACTTTATATCACACAATTCTGACTTTATATCTCATAATTCTGACTTTATATCACATAATTCTGACTTTATATCTCACAATTCTGACTTTATATCTCACAATTGACTTTATATCTCACAATTCTGACTTTATATCTCACAATTCTGACTTTATATCACACAATTCTGACTTTATATCTCACAATTCTGACTTTATATCACACAATTCTGACTTTATATCTCGCAATTCTGACTTTATATCACTCAATTCTGACTTTATATCTCACAATTTTGACTTTATAACACAATTCTGACTTTATATCACACAATTCTGACTTTATATCTCACAATTCTGACTTAATAACTCAATTCTGACTTTATATCACACAATTCTGACTTTATATCACACAATTCTGACTTTATATCTCGCAATTCTGACTTTATATCACTCAATTCTGACTTTATATCTCACAATTCTGACTTTATATCACACAATTCTGACTTTATATCTCACAATTCTGACTTTATATCACACAATTCTGACTTTATATCTCGCAATTCTGACTTTATATCTCGCAATTCTGACTTTATATCTCACAATACTGACCTTATATCTCACAATTCTGACCTTATATCTCACAATTCTGACTTTATATCTCACAATTCTGACTTTATATCACACAATTCTGACTTTATATCTCGCAATTCTGACTTTATAACACAATTCTGACTTTATATCTCGCAATTCTGACTTTATATCACACAATTCTGACTTTATATCACACAATTCTGACTTTATATCTCACAATTCTGACTTTATATCTGGCAATTCTGACTTTATATCTCACAATTCTGACTTTATATCTCAATTCTGACTTTATATCTCAATTCTGACTTTATATCTCGCAATTCTGACTTTATATCACACAATTCTGACTTTATATCACACAATTCTGACTTTATATCTCACAATACTGACTTTATATCTCACAATTCTGACTTTATATCACACAATTCTGACTTTATATCTCACAATTCTGACTTTATATCACACAATTCTGACTTTATATCTCGAAATTCTGACTTTATATCACTCAATTCTGACTTTATATCTCACAATTCTGACTTTATAACACAATTCTGACTTTATATCACACAATTCTGACTTTATATCTCACAATTCTGACTTTATATCTCACAATTCTGACTTTATATCACACAATTCTGACTTTATATCACACAATTCTGACTTTATATCTCGCAATTCTGACTTTATAACACAATTCTGACTTTATATCTCGCAATTCTGACTTTATATCACACAATTCTGACTTTATATCTCACAATTCTGACTTTATATCTCGCAATTCTGACTTTATATCTCACAATTCTGACTTTATATCTCAATTCTGACTTTATATCTCAATTCTGACTTTATATCTCGCAATTCTGACTTTATATCACACAATTCTGACTTTATATCACACAATTCTGACTTTATATCTCACAATTCTGACTTTATATCACATAATTCTGACTTTATATCTCACAATTCTGACTTTATATCTCACAATTGACTTTATATCTCACAATTCTGACTTTATATCTCACAATTCTGACTTTATATCACACAATTCTGACTTTATATCTCACAATTCTGACTTTATATCACACAATTCTGACTTTATATCTCGCAATTCTGACTTTATATCACTCAATTCTGACTTTATATCTCACAATTTTGACTTTATAACACAATTCTGACTTTATATCACACAATTCTGACTTTATATCTCACAATTCTGACTTAATAACTCAATTCTGACTTTATATCACACAATTCTGACTTTATATCACACAATTCTGACTTTATATCTCGCAATTCTGACTTTATATCACTCAATTCTGACTTTATATCTCACAATTCTGACTTTATATCACACAATTCTGACTTTATATCTCACAATTCTGACTTTATATCACACAATTCTGACTTTATATCTCGCAATTCTGACTTTATATCTCGCAATTCTGACTTTATATCTCACAATACTGACTTTATATCTCACAATTCTGACCTTATATCTCACAATTCTGACTTTATATCTCACAATTCTGACTTTATATCACACAATTCTGACTTTATATCTCGCAATTCTGACTTTATAACACAATTCTGACTTTATATCTCGCAATTCTGACTTTATATCACACAATTCTGACTTTATATCACACAATTCTGACTTTATATCTCACAATTCTGACTTTATATCTGGCAATTCTGACTTTATATCTCACAATTCTGACTTTATATCTCAATTCTGACTTTATATCTCAATTCTGACTTTATATCTCGCAATTCTGACTTTATATCACACAATTCTGACTTTATATCACACAATTCTGACTTTATATCTCACAATTCTGACTTTATATCTCACAATTCTGACTTTATATCACACAATTCTGACTTTATATCTCACAATTCTGACTTTATATCACACAATTCTGACTTTATATCTCGAAATTCTGACTTTATATCACTCAATTCTGACTTTATATCTCACAATTCTGACTTTATAACACAATTCTGACTTTATATCACACAATTCTGACTTTATATCTCACAATTCTGACTTAATAACACAATTCTGACTTAATAACACAATTCTGACTTTATATCACACAATTCTGACTTTATATCACACAATTCTGACTTTATATCTCGCAATTCTGACTTTATATCACACAATTCTGACTTTATATCTCACAATTCTGACTTTATATCACACAATTCTGACTTTATATCTCGCAATTCTGACTTTATAACACAATTCTGACTTTATATCTCACAATTCTGACTTTATATCTCACAATTCTGACTTTATATCTCACAATTCTGACTTTATATCTCACAATTCTGACTTTATATCACACAATTCTGACTTTATATCTCACAATTCTGACTTTATATCACACAATTCTGACTTTATATCTCACAATTCTGACTTTATATCTCACAATTGACTTTATATCTCACAATTCTGACTTTATATCTCACAATTCTGACTTTATATCTCACAATTCTGACTTTATATCACACAATTCTGACTTTATATCTCACAATTCTGACTTTATATCTCACAATTCTGACTTTATATCTCACAATTGACTTTATATCTCACAATTCTGACTTTATATCTCACAATTCTGACTTTATATCTCACAATTGACTTTATATCTCACAATTCTGACTTTATATCACACAATTCTGACTTTATATCTCAAAATTCTGACTTATATCACACAATTCTGACTTTATATCACACAATTCTGACTTTATATCTCACAATTCTGACTTTATATCACACAATTCTGACTTTATATCTCGCAATTCTGACTTTATAACAGAATTCTGACTTTATATCTCAAAATTCTGACTTTATATCTCACAATTCTGACTTTATATCTCACAATTCTGACTTTATATCTCACAATTCTGACTTTATATCACACAATTCTGACTTTATATCTCACAATTCTGACTTTATATCTCACAATTGACTTTATATCTCACAATTGACTTTATATCTCACAATTCTGACTTTATATCTCACAATTCTGACTTTATATCACACAATTCTGACTTTACATCTCACAATTCTGACTTTATATCACACAATTCTGACTTTATATCTCACAATTCTGACTTTATATCTCACAATTGACTTTATATCTCACAATTCTGACTTTATATCACACAATTCTGACTTTATATCTCGCAATTCTGACTTTATATCTCGCAATTCTGACTTTATATCTCACAATACTGACTTTATATCTCGCAATTCTGACCTTATATCTCACAATTCTGACTTTATATCTCACAATTCTGACTTTATATCTCACAATTCTGACTTTATATCTCGCAATTCTGACTTTATAACACAATTCTGACTTTATATCTCGCAATTCTGACTTTATATCTCAATTCTGACTTTATATCTCATAATTCTGACTTTATATCACACAATTCTGACTTTATATCTCACAATTCTGACTTTATATCTCACAATTCTGACTTTATATCACACAATTCTGACTTTATATCTCACAGTTCTGACTTTATATCTCGCAATTCTGACTTTATATCTCGCAATTCTGACTTTATATCACACAATTCTGACTTTATATCACACAATTCTGACTTTATATCTCGCAATTCTGACTTTATAACACAATTCTGACTTTATATCTCAAAATTCTGACTTTATATCTCACAATTCTGACTTTATATCTCACAATTCTGACTTTATATCACACAATTCTGACTTTATATCTCACAATTCTGACTTTATATCACACAATTCTGACTTTATATCTCACAATTCTGACTTTATATCTCAAAATTGACTTTATATCTCACAATTGACTTTATATCTCACAATTCTGACTTTATATCACACAATTCTGACTTTATATCTCACAATTCTGACTTTATATCTCACAATTGACTTTATATCTCACAATTCTGACTTTATATCACACAATTCTGACTTTATATCTCGCAATTCTGACTTTATATCTCGCAATTCTGACTTTATATCTCACAATACTGACTTTATATCTCACAATTCTGACCTTATATCTCACAATTCTGACTTTATATCTCACAATTCTGACTTTATATCACACAATTCTGACTTTATATCTCACAATTCTGACTTTATATCTTGCAATTCTGACTTTATAACACAATTCTGACTTTATATCTCGCAATTCTGACTTTATATCACACAATTCTGACTTTATATCACACAATTCTGACTTTATATCTCACAATTCTGACTTTATATCTCGCAATTCTGACTTTATATCTCACAATTGACTTTATATCTCACAATTCTGACTTTATATCTCACAATTCTGACTTTATATCACACAATTCTGACTTTATATCTCACAATTCTGACTTTATATCACACAATTCTGACTTTATATCTCGCAATTCTGACTTTATATCACTCAATTCTGACTTTATATCTCACAATTTTGACTTTATAACACAATTCTGACTTTATATCACACAATTCTGACTTTATATCTCACAATTCTGACTTAATAACTCAATTCTGACTTTATATCACACAATTCTGACTTTATATCACACAATTCTGACTTTATATCTCGCAATTCTGACTTTATATCACTCAATTCTGACTTTATATCTCACAATTCTGACTTTATATCACACAATTCTGACTTTATATCTCACAATTCTGACTTTATATCACACAATTCTGACTTTATATCTCGCAATTCTGACTTTATATCTCGCAATTCTGACTTTATATCTCACAATACTGACCTTATATCTCACAATTCTGACCTTATATCTCACAATTCTGACTTTATATCTCACAATTCTGACTTTATATCACACAATTCTGACTTTATATCTCGCAATTCTGACTTTATAACACAATTCTGACTTTATATCTCGCAATTCTGACTTTATATCACACAATTCTGACTTTATATCACACAATTCTGACTTTATATCTCACAATTCTGACTTTATATCTGGCAATTCTGACTTTATATCTCACAATTCTGACTTTATATCTCAATTCTGACTTTATATCTCAATTCTGACTTTATATCTCGCAATTCTGACTTTATATCACACAATTCTGACTTTATATCACACAATTCTGACTTTATATCTCACAATACTGACTTTATATCTCACAATTCTGACTTTATATCACACAATTCTGACTTTATATCTCACAATTCTGACTTTATATCACACAATTCTGACTTTATATCTCGAAATTCTGACTTTATATCACTCAATTCTGACTTTATATCTCACAATTCTGACTTTATAACACAATTCTGACTTTATATCACACAATTCTGACTTTATATCTCACAATTCTGACTTTATATCTCACAATTCTGACTTTATATCACACAATTCTGACTTTATATCACACAATTCTGACTTTATATCTCGCAATT
Organism: Rhinogobio ventralis; assembly: GCA_039654625.1. Taxonomy (NCBI): domain Eukaryota; kingdom Metazoa; phylum Chordata; class Actinopteri; order Cypriniformes; family Gobionidae; genus Rhinogobio; species Rhinogobio ventralis. Next base: position 23,929,452 of record CM077217.1, on the reverse strand, counting down.
CTGACTTTATAACACAATTCTGACTTTATATCTCGCAATTCTGACTTTATATCACACAATTCTGACTTTATATCTCACAATTCTGACTTTATATCTCGCAATTCTGACTTTATATCTCACAATTCTGACTTTATATCTCAATTCTGACTTTATATCTCAATTCTGACTTTATATCTCGCAATTCTGACTTTATATCACACAATTCTGACTTTATATCACACAATTCTGACTTTATATCTCACAATTCTGACTTTATATCACATAATTCTGACTTTATATCTCACAATTCTGACTTTATATCTCACAATTGACTTTATATCTCACAATTCTGACTTTATATCTCACAATTCTGACTTTATATCACACAATTCTGACTTTATATCTCACAATTCTGACTTTATATCACACAATTCTGACTTTATATCTCGCAATTCTGACTTTATATCACTCAATTCTGACTTTATATCTCACAATTTTGACTTTATAACACAATTCTGACTTTATATCACACAATTCTGACTTTATATCTCACAATTCTGACTTAATAACTCAATTCTGACTTTATATCACACAATTCTGACTTTATATCACACAATTCTGACTTTATATCTCGCAATTCTGACTTTATATCACTCAATTCTGACTTTATATCTCACAATTCTGACTTTATATCACACAATTCTGACTTTATATCTCACAATTCTGACTTTATATCACACAATTCTGACTTTATATCTCGCAATTCTGACTTTATATCTCGCAATTCTGACTTTATATCTCACAATACTGACTTTATATCTCACAATTCTGACCTTATATCTCACAATTCTGACTTTATATCTCACAATTCTGACTTTATATCACACAATTCTGACTTTATATCTCGCAATTCTGACTTTATAACACAATTCTGACTTTATATCTCGCAATTCTGACTTTATATCACACAATTCTGACTTTATATCACACAATTCTGACTTTATATCTCACAATTCTGACTTTATATCTCACAATTCTGACTTTATATCTCACAATTCTGACTTTATATCTCAATTCTGACTTTATATCTCAATTCTGACTTTATATCTCGCAATTCTGACTTTATATCACACAATTCTGACTTTATATCTCACAATTCTGACTTCATATCTCACAATTCTGACTTTATATCACACAATTCTGACTTTATATCTCACAATTCTGACTTTATATCACACAATTCTGACTTTATATCTCGAAATTCTGACTTTATATCACTCAATTCTGACTTTATATCTCACAATTCTGACTTTATAACACAATTCTGACTTTATATCACACAATTCTGACTTTATATCTCACAATTCTGACTTAATAACACAATTCTGACTTAATAACACAATTCTGACTTTATATCACACAATTCTGACTTTATATCACACAATTCTGACTTTATATCTCGCAATTCTGACTTTATATCACACAATTCTGACTTTATATCTCACAATTCTGACTTTATATCACACAATTCTGACTTTATATCTCGCAATTCTGACTTTATAACACAATTCTGACTTTATATCTCACAATTCTGACTTTATATCTCACAATTCTGACTTTATATCTCACAATTCTGACTTTATATCTCACAATTCTGACTTTATATCACACAATTCTGACTTTATATCTCACAATTCTGACTTTATATCACACAATTCTGACTTTATATCTCACAATTCTGACTTTATATCTCACAATTGACTTTATATCTCACAATTCTGACTTTATATCTCACAATTCTGACTTTATATCTCACAATTCTGACTTTATATCACACAATTCTGACTTTATATCTCACAATTCTGACTTTATATCTCACAATTCTGACTTTATATCTCACAATTGACTTTATATCTCACAATTCTGACTTTATATCTCACAATTCTGACTTTATATCTCACAATTGACTTTATATCTCACAATTCTGACTTTATATCACACAATTCTGACTTTATATCTCAAAATTCTGACTTATATCACACAATTCTGACTTTATATCACACAATTCTGACTTTATATCTCACAATTCTGACTTTATATCACACAATTCTGACTTTATATCTCGCAATTCTGACTTTATAACAGAATTCTGACTTTATATCTCAAAATTCTGACTTTATATCTCACAATTCTGACTTTATATCTCACAATTCTGACTTTATATCTCACAATTCTGACTTTATATCACACAATTCTGACTTTATATCTCACAATTCTGACTTTATATCTCACAATTCTGACTTTATATCTCACAATTGACTTTATATCTCACAATTGACTTTATATCTCACAATTCTGACTTTATATCTCACAATTCTGACTTTATATCACACAATTCTGACTTTACATCTCACAATTCTGACTTTATATCACACAATTCTGACTTTATATCTCACAATTCTGACTTTATATCTCACAATTGACTTTATATCTCACAATTCTGACTTTATATCACACAATTCTGACTTTATATCTCGCAATTCTGACTTTATATCTCGCAATTCTGACTTTATATCTCACAATACTGACTTTATATCTCGCAATTCTGACCTTATATCTCGCAATTCTGACTTTATATCTCACAATTCTGACTTTATATCTCACAATTCTGACTTTATATCTCGCAATTCTGACTTTATAACACAATTCTGACTTTATATCTCGCAATTCTGACTTTATATCTCAATTCTGACTTTATATCTCATAATTCTGACTTTATATCACACAATTCTGACTTTATATCTCACAATTCTGACTTTATATCTCACAATTCTGACTTTATATCACACAATTCTGACTTTATATCTCACAGTTCTGACTTTATATCTCAATTCTGACTTTATATCTCAATTCTGACTTTATATCTCGCAATTCTGACTTTATATCACACAATTCTGACTTTATATCACACAATTCTGACTTTATATCTCACAATACTGACTTTATATCTCACAATTCTGACTTTATATCACACAATTCTGACTTTATATCTCACAATTCTGACTTTATATCACACAATTCTGACTTTATATCTCGAAATTCTGACTTTATATCACTCAATTCTGACTTTATATCTCACAATTCTGACTTTATAACACAATTCTGACTTTATATCACACAATTCTGACTTTATATCTCACAATTCTGACTTTATATCTCACAATTCTGACTTTATATCACACAATTCTGACTTTATATCACACAATTCTGACTTTATATCTCGCAATTCTGACTTTATAACACAATTCTGACTTTATATCTCGCAATTCTGACTTTATATCACACAATTCTGACTTTATATCTCACAATTCTGACTTTATATCTCGCAATTCTGACTTTATATCTCACAATTCTGACTTTATATCTCAATTCTGACTTTATATCTCAATTCTGACTTTATATCTCGCAATTCTGACTTTATATCACACAATTCTGACTTTATATCACACAATTCTGACTTTATATCTCACAATTCTGACTTTATATCACATAATTCTGACTTTATATCTCACAATTCTGACTTTATATCTCACAATTGACTTTATATCTCACAATTCTGACTTTATATCTCACAATTCTGACTTTATATCACACAATTCTGACTTTATATCTCACAATTCTGACTTTATATCACACAATTCTGACTTTATATCTCGCAATTCTGACTTTATATCACTCAATTCTGACTTTATATCTCACAATTTTGACTTTATAACACAATTCTGACTTTATATCACACAATTCTGACTTTATATCTCACAATTCTGACTTAATAACTCAATTCTGACTTTATATCACACAATTCTGACTTTATATCACACAATTCTGACTTTATATCTCGCAATTCTGACTTTATATCACTCAATTCTGACTTTATATCTCACAATTCTGACTTTATATCACACAATTCTGACTTTATATCTCACAATTCTGACTTTATATCACACAATTCTGACTTTATATCTCGCAATTCTGACTTTATATCTCGCAATTCTGACTTTATATCTCACAATACTGACTTTATATCTCACAATTCTGACCTTATATCTCACAATTCTGACTTTATATCTCACAATTCTGACTTTATATCACACAATTCTGACTTTATATCTCGCAATTCTGACTTTATAACACAATTCTGACTTTATATCTCGCAATTCTGACTTTATATCACACAATTCTGACTTTATATCACACAATTCTGACTTTATATCTCACAATTCTGACTTTATATCTCACAATTCTGACTTTATATCTCACAATTCTGACTTTATATCTCAATTCTGACTTTATATCTCAATTCTGACTTTATATCTCGCAATTCTGACTTTATATCACACAATTCTGACTTTATATCTCACAATTCTGACTTCATATCTCACAATTCTGACTTTATATCACACAATTCTGACTTTATATCTCACAATTCTGACTTTATATCACACAATTCTGACTTTATATCTCGAAATTCTGACTTTATATCACTCAATTCTGACTTTATATCTCACAATTCTGACTTTATAACACAATTCTGACTTTATATCACACAATTCTGACTTTATATCTCACAATTCTGACTTAATAACACAATTCTGACTTAATAACACAATTCTGACTTTATATCACACAATTCTGACTTTATATCACACAATTCTGACTTTATATCTCGCAATTCTGACTTTATATCACACAATTCTGACTTTATATCTCACAATTCTGACTTTATATCACACAATTCTGACTTTATATCTCGCAATTCTGACTTTATAACACAATTCTGACTTTATATCTCACAATTCTGACTTTATATCTCACAATTCTGACTTTATATCTCACAATTCTGACTTTATATCTCACAATTCTGACTTTATATCACACAATTCTGACTTTATATCTCACAATTCTGACTTTATATCACACAATTCTGACTTTATATCTCACAATTCTGACTTTATATCTCACAATTGACTTTATATCTCACAATTCTGACTTTATATCTCACAATTCTGACTTTATATCTCACAATTCTGACTTTATATCACACAATTCTGACTTTATATCTCACAATTCTGACTTTATATCTCACAATTCTGACTTTATATCTCACAATTGACTTTATATCTCACAATTCTGACTTTATATCTCACAATTCTGACTTTATATCTCACAATTGACTTTATATCTCACAATTCTGACTTTATATCACACAATTCTGACTTTATATCTCAAAATTCTGACTTATATCACACAATTCTGACTTTATATCACACAATTCTGACTTTATATCTCACAATTCTGACTTTATATCACACAATTCTGACTTTATATCTCGCAATTCTGACTTTATAACAGAATTCTGACTTTATATCTCAAAATTCTGACTTTATATCTCACAATTCTGACTTTATATCTCACAATTCTGACTTTATATCTCACAATTCTGACTTTATATCACACAATTCTGACTTTATATCTCACAATTCTGACTTTATATCTCACAATTCTGACTTTATATCTCACAATTGACTTTATATCTCACAATTGACTTTATATCTCACAATTCTGACTTTATATCTCACAATTCTGACTTTATATCACACAATTCTGACTTTACATCTCACAATTCTGACTTTATATCACACAATTCTGACTTTATATCTCACAATTCTGACTTTATATCTCACAATTGACTTTATATCTCACAATTCTGACTTTATATCACACAATTCTGACTTTATATCTCGCAATTCTGACTTTATATCTCGCAATTCTGACTTTATATCTCACAATACTGACTTTATATCTCGCAATTCTGACCTTATATCTCGCAATTCTGACTTTATATCTCACAATTCTGACTTTATATCTCACAATTCTGACTTTATATCTCGCAATTCTGACTTTATAACACAATTCTGACTTTATATCTCGCAATTCTGACTTTATATCTCAATTCTGACTTTATATCTCATAATTCTGACTTTATATCACACAATTCTGACTTTATATCTCACAATTCTGACTTTATATCTCACAATTCTGACTTTATATCACACAATTCTGACTTTATATCTCACAGTTCTGACTTTATATCTCGCAATTCTGACTTTATATCTCGCAATTCTGACTTTATATCACACAATTCTGACTTTATATCACACAATTCTGACTTTATATCACACAATTCTGACTTTATATCACACAATTCTGACTTTATATCTCGCAATTCTGACTTTATAACACAATTCTGACTTTATATCTCAAAATTCTGACTTTATATCTCACAATTCTGACTTTATATCTCACAATTCTGACTTTATATCACACAATTCTGACTTTATATCTCACAATTCTGACTTTATATCACACAATTCTGACTTTATATCTCACAATTCTGACTTTATATCTCAAAATTGACTTTATATCTCACAATTGACTTTATATCTCACAATTCTGACTTTATATCACACAATTCTGACTTTATATCTCACAATTCTGACTTTATATCTCACAATTGACTTTATATCTCACAATTCTGACTTTATATCACACAATTCTGACTTTATATCTCGCAATTCTGACTTTATATCTCGCAATTCTGACTTTATATCTCACAATACTGACTTTATATCTCACAATTCTGACCTTATATCTCACAATTCTGACTTTATATCTCACAATTCTGACTTTATATCACACAATTCTGACTTTATATCTCACAATTCTGACTTTATATCTCGCAATTCTGACTTTATAACACAATTCTGACTTTATATCTCGCAATTCTGACTTTATATCACACAATTCTGACTTTATATCACACAATTCTGACTTTATATCTCACAATTCTGACTTTATATCTCGCAATTCTGACTTTATATCTCACAATTCTGACTTTATATCTCAATTCTGACTTTATATCTCAATTCTGACTTTATATCTCGCAATTCTGACTTTATATCACACAATTCTGACTTTATATCACACAATTCTGACTTTATATCTCACAATTCTGACTTTATATCACATAATTCTGACTTTATATCTCACAATTCTGACTTTATATCTCACAATTGACTTTATATCTCACAATTCTGACTTTATATCACACAATTCTGACTTTATATCTCGCAATTCTGACTTTATATCACTCAATTCTGACTTTATATCGCACAATTCTGACTTTATAACACAATTCTGACTTTATATCACACAATTCTGACTTTATATCTCACAATTCTGACTTAATAACACAATTCTGACTTAATAACACAATTCTGACTTTATATCACACAATTCTGACTTTATATCACACAATTCTGACTTTATATCACGCAATTCTGACTTTATATCACTCAATTCTGACTTTATATCACTCAATTCTGACTTTATATCTCACAATTCTGACTTTATATCACAATTCTGACTTTATATCTCACAATTCTGACTTTATATCACACAATTCTGACTTTATATCTCGCAATTCTGACTTTATAACACAATTCTGACTTTATATCTCAAAATTCTGACTTTATATCTCACAATTCTGACTTTATATCTCACAATTCTGACTTTATATCTCACAATTCTGACTTTATATCACACAATTCTGACTTTATATCTCACAATTCTGACTTTATATCACACAATTCTGACTTTATATCTCGCAATTCTGACTTTATATCTCACAATTCTGACTTTATATCACACAATTCTGACTTTATATCTCACAATTCTGACTTTATATCTCACAATTCTGACTTTACATCACACAATTCTGACTTTACATCTCACAATTCTGACTTTACATCACACAATTCTGACTTTATATCTCACAATTCTGACTTTATATCTCACAATTCTGACTTTATATCTCGCAATTCTGACTTTATATCTCGCAATTCTGACTTTACATCACACAATTCTGACTTTACATCTCACAATTCTGACTTTACATCACACAATTCTGACTTTACATCTCACAATTCTGACTTTATATCACACAATTCTGACTTTATATCTCGCAATTCTGACTTTATATCTCGCAATTCTGACTTTATATCTCGCAATTCTGACTTTATATCTCACAATTCCGACTTTATATCACACAATTCTGACTTTATATCTCACAATTCTGACTTTATATCTCACAATTCTGACTTTATATCACACAATTCTGACTTTATATCTCACAATTCTGACTTTATATCTCGCAATTCTGACTTTATAACACAATTCTGACTTTATATCTCGCAATTCTGACTTTATATCTCACAATTCTGACTTTATATCACACAATTCTGACTTTATATCACACAATTCTGACTTTATATGTCACAATTCTGACTTTATATCTCACAATTCTGACTTTATATCACACAATTCTGACTTTATATCTCACAATTCTGACTTTATATCTCGCAATTCTGACTTTATAACACAATTCTGACTTTATATCTCGCAATTCTGACTTTATATCTCAATTCTGACTTTATATCACACAATTCTGACTTTATATCTCACAATTCTGACTTTATATCTCGCAATTCTGACTTTATAACACAATTCTGACTTTATATCTCGCAATTCTGACTTTATATCTCAATTCTGACTTTATATCTCACAATTCTGACTTTATATCACACAATTCTGACTTTATATCTCACAATTCTGACTTTATATCTCGCAATTCTGATTTTATATCACTCAGTTCTGACTTTATATCTCACAATTCTGACTTTATAACACAATTCTGACTTTATATCACACAATTCTGACTTTATATCTCACAATTCTGACTTTATAACACAATTCTGACTTTATATCTCACAATTCTGACTTTATATCACACAATTCTGACGTTATATCACACAATTCTGACTTTATAACACAATTCTGACTTTATATCTCGCAATTCTGACTTTATATCTCGCAATTCTGTCTTTATATCTCACAATTCTGACTTTATATCTCAATTCTGACTTTATATCTCAATTCTGACTTTATATCTCGCAATTCTGACTTTATATCTCGCAATTCTGACTTTATATCACACAATTCTGACTTTATATCTCACAATTCTGACTTTATATCACACAATTCTGACTTTATATCACACAATTCTGATTTTATATCTCGCAATTCTGACTTTATATCTCACAATTCTGACTTTATATCACACAATTCTGACTTTATATCTCACAATTCTGACTTTATATCTCGCAATTCTGACTTTATAACACAATTCTGACTTTATATCTCAAAATTCTGACTTTATATCTCAAAATTCTGACTTTATATCTCACAATTCTGACTTTATAACACAATTCTGACTTTATATCACACAATTCTGACTTTATATCACACAATTCTGACTTTATATCTCACAATTCTGACTTTATAACACAATTCTGACTTTATATCACACAATTCTGACTTTATATCTCACAATTCTGACTTTATATCTCGCAATTCTGACTTTATATCTCGCAATTCTGACTTTATATCACACAATTCTGACTTTATATCACACAATTCTGACTTTATATCTCACAATTCTGACTTTATATCATACAATTCTGACTTTATATCTCACAATTCTGACTTTATATCTCACAATTCTGACTTTATATCACACAATTCTGACTTTATATCACACAATTCTGACTTTATATCTCACAATTCTGACTTTATATCTCACAATTCTGACTTTATATCTCGCAATTCTAACTTTATATCTCACAATTCTGACTTTATATCTCGCAATTCTGACTTTATATCTCACAATTCTGACTTTATATCACACAATTCTGACTTTATATCACACAATTCTGACTTTATATCTCGCAATTCTGACTTTATAACACAATACTGACTTTATATCTCGCAATTCTGTTATAAGTCACGTGTTATAAAGTCAGAATTGCAAGATGTAAACTCGCAATTGTGAGATAAAAAGCTGCAATTATCTTTTAAAGTGTTTTATTCTCAAATAGTTAAATAAAATAGTAAAATAGTTACAACAGATTTTGCTGTGCACCAAAATTAGTACCGAAAACCGTAAAAGTTTAATGGTTTTGGTACTGACTACTGGAATTTTGGTATTGTGGCATCCCTACAATAAGGTGTTTCAGTAATGATTTCAGAGTCTTTAAAGAGACTTGGTTCGATTATTGCACCTCCAGCAAAAACTCCCATGAGTCTGGAAATGTATATCCGACTGTTATGTCATCAGCACGCTTCAAAACACGTTTTCATGTTCATTTACTCGCTCTAGTGAAGGTGACTAGTGACAATTGACTGCTCATGATGATCAATAGAGTGAAAGGACTTTAAAATTGGTTTCCAATGTCTGTTATTAGCATAGAGGTGACAGGAAACAACTGCATGTCTCAAAGATGAATTACTCCATCAATTCATACAGTGGTTATTGATTTTTATATATGATAAAACAGTTATAATTTCTAAATTAAATGATTCATTACTACAACAAAGAGTTTTTTGGATACTGTGCATAACACACATACACTCACCTAAAGGATTATTAGGAACACCATACTAATACTGTGTTTGACCCCCTTTCGCCTTCAGCACTGCCTTAATTCTACGTGGCATTGATTCAACAAGGTGCTGAAAGCATTCTTTAGAAATGTTGGCCCATATTGATAGGATAGCATCTTGCAGTTGATGGAGATTTGTGGGATGCACATCCAGGGCACGAAGCTCCCGTTCCACCACATCCCAAAGATGCTCTATTGGGTTGAGATCTGGTGACTGTGGGGGCCATTTTAGTACAGTGAAGTCATTGTCATGTTCAAGAAACCAATTTGAAATGATTCGAGCTTTGTGACATGGTGCATTATCCTGCTGGAAGTAGCCATCAGAGGATGGGTACATGGTGGTCATAAAGGGATGGACATGGTAAGAAACAATGCTCAGGTAGGCCGTGGCATTTAAACGATGCCCAATTGGCACTAAGGGGCCTAAAGTGTGCCAAGAAAACATCCCCCACACCATTACACCACCACCACCAGCCTGCACAGTGGTAACAAGGCATGATGGATCCATGTTCTCATTCTGTTTACGCCAAATTCTGACTCTACCATCTGAATGTCTCAACAGAAATCGAGACTCATCAGACCAGGCAACATTTTTCCAGTCTTCAACTGTCCAATTTTGGTGAGCTCGTGCAAATTGTAGCCTCTTTTTCCTATTTGTAGTGGAGATGAGTAGTACCCGGTGGGGTCTTCTGCTGTTGTAGCCCATCCGCCTCAAGGTTGTGCGTGTTGTGGCTTCACAAATGCTTTGCTGCATACCTCGGTTGTAATGAGTGGTTATTTCAGTCAAAGTTGCTCTTCTATCAGCTTGAATCAGTCGGCCCATTCTCCTCTGACCTCTAGCATCAACAAGGCATTTTCGCCCACAGGACTGCCGCATACTGGATGTTTTTCCCTTTTCACACCATTCTTTGTAAACTCTAGAAATGGTTGTGAGTGAAAATCCCAGTAACTGAGCAGATTGTGAAATACTCAGACTGGCCCGTCTGGCACCAACAACCATGCCACGCTCAAAATTGCTTAAATCACCTTTCTTTCCCATTCTGACATTCAGTTTGGAGTTCAGGAGATTGTCTTGACCAGGACCACACCCCTAAATGCATTGAAGCAACTGCCATGTGATTGGTTGATTAGATAATTGCATTAATGAGAAATTGAACAGGTGTTCCTAATAATCCTTTAGGTGAGTGTATATATATATATATATATATATATATATATATATATATATATATATATATATAGCATAGCAAATATTCTGTTCACCGATGCAATGCACATAATCAATGAACCAGAAGTATAAGTTAATACCTATTATCCACATGTAGCATCATGAGGTCACGTGACAATAATATAGCACATTACAAGTAATTTATTATGAAATAATGTCTGTTTCACTTAGCAAACAGTGTATACTGCCCAGAAATAAGCTAGTATTCCTTTTTGAACAAAGATTAAAAATGATCACTCATCGTGAGTTTGTGAGTCTTTTGAGCAATTCATTAAAAAAGCTCAGATTTCTTTTGTTCCTGAATCAGACTACACTGATTATGCTTAATATATGTGTATGCAGCAAGTAAAGACAACGCTATAGAAATATGGGTAACACTTTTGAATAATGGTCTGTCATTAATAATTAACTATGCAGGAAGTAATGAAGGACTAATGAGTAGTACTACATGAACACTTCAGCTACTACTATTAACTAATATAGAAACAAACTGAACTAATCAGTAAGTAATATCAAATTTAGGAGATATTTCCTTGTTAAGTAATCAATAATTACTGAATGAGATTAGCCTCATTAATAACTATTAACTAACTGACAAATTATAAAGAACATTATTGTGTGTCTGAGACGTAATCAGCCATCTTTTTTACTCTAAATATAGTCATAAAATGCCTCATTACAATAAGTCACTCTGCAGGAACTACTAGTGATCTGGACCATTATTTTAAAGTGAAAAAAACTCTTTTTAACACTTGAGTAATTAGTGATGCATTTTATGACCACGTTAAGAGTAAAAAAAAGACAATTGCTCACATCTCAGACACGTTAATGTTGTGATTAATCATTAATTATAAGCAATTCTTTATCATTTGTCATAGTTACCTATTAGTTCTTAGAGATACCAATCTCATTCAGTTATTATTGATTACCTAATAAGGAACTATCTTAGTCCTAAATTTGATATTACTTACTGATTAGTTAAGCTTGTTTCTATATTAGTTAATGGTAGTAGCTGAAGTGTTAATGTAGTACTACACATTAGTCCTGCATTACTTCCTGCATAGTTACTTATTAATGACGGACCATTATTCTAAAGTGTTACCGAAATATGAAATATGAACAACTCTTTTTTGCCATGTTACAGCTAAATAATGGTAAAGGAAATACTGCTGCAGACAATCTCTTTGACCTTTATGTGATGAAGGTGAAGTAAATTGTTGGACATATACTCATCAAGTGTCATTTATCATAAAATGACATGCTAGAGAGTTTCCAAACCTTCCTAACAGCACGATCAATTCACAAGGTGAATATGCTTCTGTAATATAATATTTCACAAGCAGCCTGAACTGTTTCAACAACCTCATTGAGCACTTTTTGTGGGCAAACAAGAGACTAGATGCTTTCCCCAGGGTTGGATGTGACCTAAATCAACGGTATGAGGAGCAATGCATCACTAAGAAATTAAGACCCTGTTGTCCAGCTGTGCAGTATGATTTTCATATACAGAGAATCACACTTGTAGTGCAGGCCCCGCTACAGATCGATGATACAAGAAAGACAGACAGGAAAAAAGGAGGATCTAAATAAAGAACGAGTCTGTGGGAAATAGGACCGAAATACCAATGTAGATCATGAAAAGTCTGGCTGCTTAAACAAATGCAGAAATAAAGGGAAATATGTTGTGAAAAGGATAAAGGAGAAATGGGAAATCAGTAGCTGAGGAAGGGGAAATGCAAGAGAGATTTGTCTGATTTAAAAGCACACAGAAAGATTGTAGTGTGATAAGCAGCTGTTACTGTAATCAATACCAGAGTCCAGCACACAGATCTCTGCTGTGCGCTGCCTCCATTCAGAGGACATTGAAGGATACAGATCTGTCCATTCCAGAACACAATCAATACCACTGACCGGTGACGGAGAGCTTCAAGCGTCCCAACATGTAACTGTCAGGATGCTCTGTTTTTAAAGGTTATAGTTCATCCTAATAGGAAATTCTGTCATTACATACTGACAACTGGAGATTTTTTAAGACTAGCCCCACTCCCCCTCCCTATACAACTACAGTTTAGAGATTGTTTTCTAAGATGATCTGACCCTACCAGATAGATAGATAGATAGATAGATAGATAGACAGATAAATAGATCGATAACCTAGAATACTGTCTATCACTTGATGGCATTTTTCCATCTTAAAAATATATCTAAATTACGGCACATGCTCTCAAATGCTGAACAGTTAGTTCATGCGTTCATGACCTCAAGGCTAGATTATTGTAATGCTCTACTGGGTGGTTGCCCTGCTCGCTTAATAAATAAACTGCAGCTGGTCCAAAACGCAGCAGCTCAAGTTCTTACTAGAACCAGGAAGTATGAACATATTAGCCCGGTTCTGTCAACACTGCGCTGGCTCCCTATTAAACATTGTATACATTTTAAAATCTTGCTTATTACTTACAAAGCACTAAACGGTTTAGCTCCCCAGTACTTGAGCGAGCTCTTAACGCATTATACTCCATCACGTCTATTGCGGTCTCAAAACTCTGGCCAGTTGATAATACCTAGAATATCAAAATCAACTGCAGGCGGTCGATCCTTTTCCTATTTAGCACCTAAACTCTGGAACAGTCTTCCTAGCATTGTTCGGGAAGCAGACACACTGTCAGTATAAATCTAGACTAAAAACACATCTCTTTACTATGGCATACACATAGAACATTATCAATTTATATTTTATTCAAATCAGCTAAATAATTGTTAGGCTGCATTAACTAGGTCAGCCGGAACCGGGAACACTTCCCATAACACCTGATGTACTCGTTACATCATTAGATGAATGACATCTACGCTAATATTAGTGTTTCTGTTTATCCCGAGGTTTACAGTAGTCTGCCGTATCCAGGCCGTATCCAGATCAGATGGTGGACCTGCGCCTGGACATGACCAACGCATCCCTGAAGTGTCAGAAGAGACCGGGTCAACTAGATTCTCCTCTGTGAAGGCCTCATCGACACGCCATCCAGTGGCACTGATCCTCAACAAACCCGTCTCTGGCGTGATGACTCCGATCTTCAACCAGATGGAATTGGATAAATATTCTGAATGTTCCGATCTAATCTGACTTCTGACTTGTAATGTTTGCCTGAATCATAATCATACACTGTTTGTTCGTTGGCCAGAGGAGAACTGGCACCCGACTGAGCCTGGTTTCTCCCAAGGTTTTTTTCTCCTTCTTGCCACTTGATGGAGTTTTGGTTCCTTGCCACCGTCGCCTCTGTTGCCTTTGGGTTTTGGCTTGCTTAGTTGGGGACACTAAATATTCAACTATATTACTGATCCACCCGCATTGACACCATTGTATGAGAACTGAACTGAGCCGGAACGATGACATCACTGTTTTCTCCAGAGCGGCTCTACAGCCGAATCAAATTTTGTTGCATTTTTTTTCTGTTATCACTGTAAAGCAGCTTTGAAACAATCTGTATTGTAAAAAGCGCTATATAAAAGGTGACTTGACAAGCCTTAAATCATGCATCTTTAGTGCATTCTTCACAGAAAGAGACAGAGAGAGAAGCAGGGAGGGACCCGTAGCAGAGGGGGTTGATGATGAAGATACTTCTGTATCAGGTTTCTATTTTCTGTTCTTCTAAGGTCAGTTTGACTTTGTGTCCCTCTAATTCAGCTCTTGACTCTACATGGCCATTTTCTGACCGTTACAAAATGAAACGGCCGACTTTGATCATGGCTATCTAATCTTTGCCTCTGTCTCTCTCTTCATCCAGCACTTACACAGAGAGCAGGGCCACACTTAAGATTTGAGGATTAGTAGAGTAAGCTGGATTTGATTAGGCTGTACCTGGATAATACAGAAGATACACAGAGCAGCTTACACAACAATCTCACCTGAATAAAGAAGGCCATTACTCTGATGATAGCCATGCAATCACTGAAACATGCACACACAGGCCGAGATTGCTTATATATATTGAGGGGGCAGCAGTGACGGCTCTGGTATCGACTGTGTAATTTTTGTTTAATATAATGCAAGGGGGCTGGGTTCAAATCCTGATCTAATATAGTTTTTATGATGAACCCAAGCTAAATTGCGAATTAACTTGACTGTCAGTGATCCCCCTTTATGCCTATGGAAAACAGCAGAATTGACGCCCCCTTACGAAAAAGAAGTTTATTCAAGTGTGCTATTAGTATACTTCTTTTAAACTAAAAATATAAAGTTACTTTCAGTCTATTTTTATGTACTATATAAACTATACTATATGTACTTCCCGCTATCCATGTTTTCACTGCTATACAGTAGGGGCGCTATTACGCATCTTCTAGTACAGAATCTCCGGATCAAAACACAGGTGAAGAAGAAGCAGAAACAAGTGATAATGTAATGTAACGCGATCATCAAATATTATACAGCATATGAATCATAACTGCCAAATGTTACAGAATGAAATGTTGAACCCATGAAGAAGAATGACTGTGAAGCTTTGAGGGTGTTAATGGACTCGATCTACTCCATCTGTGTTTTGATCATCGTTCTGAGTCCGATTCGGACAAAGTCTTTGACAAAAACATGATTTCCCCAGCTTTTTGTTTAAAAAGTTAAAAGTTAAAATGGAAAGAGTTAAAATACAGTTAAAGGTATTGTGGCAAGCAGCAAGGCGAGGGACCGTGAGAGCGGACCGGTGGCGAGTGATAATGAGCTCCAGCTGCACGCCACACCGGTCTCGTCTCACGGAGGAGTGACGGAAGCATAAAAGGAGGAGCAGGACCAGGCCTGGATTTTATGTTGTGTTTAGTTTACGTTTTGTTATGTGTGTGCGCGGCAGTCGTCCGTGAGGGGCTGCCGCTTTTACTTTCATTTTGGTGTTTATATTTATTAAAGTCTTTAAATGTTCGCCGGTTCCCGCCTCCTTCTTCCCTGAACATACAAACTACGTTACAGGTATATTTCAAGTTAATACCTACATAGGAACATTTAAAGTGTAAAAAAACATGTATGATGTTATGTTCACTTAATGAGAGCTTATAAGTATACTTGCGATATAAAACTACTAGTTTACTGAGGATACTTCAAAGTGTTCTTTCATAAACTAAAAAAATGTACTACAAGTATTAAAATAGTAAAGTACTAGTATACTTATAAGTTCACTTGTATTAGAGATGAAGTACAAAAACGTATGCAAAGCATGCAACGACTATGGCGGAATCTGCTGTGCCAGCCGGCCTAGGGTATGATGCCATCAATAAGTGAAAGCAATGTGTGTTACTATGGTAATCCAGTTCCAGTCATCCTATACATCCCAAAAACACAAACACAGTTCTGAAGTGAATGACGATACGATTGCAAATGGACAAACAAGCGAACATGACAAGCGAGCATATTCAAGCAAAAGCTTGCATATATTAGTTCTGTTAAACAAAACAAAGCCAATATTACTCTCCTATCGAGAAGAAATAAAGCAACCTCAGCGTCCGATTGCAGGCCTTAGCGCTCACTGAGTTCTCTCCAGCGCTGGAAAGCTGATACTTCTTGCCTGATCGTAAGCCTTCTTTTGTTCCATAGACATTTTCCACATTTGTTTTTTATCTGCCATCTCTCTCTTTCTGTCGTAGCTCGGCTAATGTCCGTCCTGTGTCGTGTCTTTTGAATAATAACGTGCGCTGAGCGCTCTCTTCTCACCATTATTAGTAGACACGCCCCTTACTGACTGATTGGCTATCAGTTTGTTATGGTACTCGGCCCGAGTCACATTTCTAAAGCAGTTTTGAAATACCCCACCTTTAAAGTTTACTACTGTTACACTTATATTACACTTGAACGTATACTTTTATATACTAAAAAGTCGGCCAATTTAGTCCAAGCAGTATTGAAATAGTACACTTAGAAGTTTACTTCTAGTACATTGATATTAGTATACTTACTACATAATGTATACTTAAAAATATACTTGAACATTACTTAAGTATAAAATAAACTTGGAGCATACTTCTTTTTTGTAAGGGCAGTAACACTTTATTCAGCTAACTCTCATTAGAGTATTAGTAGGCTGTTAGTGGTTTGGGTTTGTAGAATAAGTTGACATGTAGTTGCAAAGTTACTTATAGTCAGTAGAATGTCTAAAGTGGACTATCAAAATAAAGTGTTATCAAAATGACTTTTTGATAACACCATTTGTGTCAGTGGAAAAACCCAACCCCACATAAAAATAATAATAATTTTTTATAATAAAACTTTGCTTTTTTAAAATGTAATAATTACTAAATTTTGAATTATGAACCCAAGCGAAATCATACATTATTAACGCATAATGTTGCTATTCCAGAACATTTAAAGTCCTACATAGATTTTGTAGCTTAATGTGACAAATTAAAGGGGTCGTGAACTGTGTTTTTATTGTTTTATGATGTTTCCTGGGGTGCACTTATAATGTTAGAATGCTTTTTACATTACATAATTTATAAATAAAAGGCATTTTTCCTACCCTGATTTTAACCCTCTGCTCTGAACGCTCGGTTTTAAGGGGCGTGTCCGCTGGGAGACTTCAGTGTAAACACCCACTGCTGTGATTGGCTAACGTCTTTGCATTTTAAATAGTATTAGTCCCTCTTTTAGCTCGTTTTTACAATTACAGCTCTCATGGTTAAATAATCGTTAAAAGTGTTGCATTACATTTAGATCTATGGCATTATATTAAGATTGTGGCATGAAAGGTTGCAGTGATGATCATTGTAGCCGATCACACACATGCTGACTGCATGAAAGCAGCGATCTCGTCATTGCAACTCAGTTTCTGTACACTAACGAATGCTTTCATCTTCACTAACAGTGCAAACATGATATAGTTAAGAGATTTGTTGAATAAAACGGGAATAAACGCGTCACTGATAAACTCTGTTTGATTGACAGCTGCAGCGCGTGCTGCTCAAACAATTGCAAAGGGCGCTTTCTTTGATCGCTTTCTTTATAGAATTTAATCACTGTTAAATAACAGATTATTTCCATCCTCCTAAGAGAAACAACGCAAGTTGATGTTTAGTCGCTGGTCTGATTTACTGACAAAGAACATCTGACTACATGAATCATCACATTTCAGATCAGGCATTAGAATGTTACTTACATGTTGCATTACTGTTGAACCCAGTCACTGCACAATATTTTGTAATGCTCAACGGCATGTTTATTGCTTTGTAGCTCGATGGTTTAACATTAGGCCTATGCGCGAATCGGTGGGCGGGGCTAAACAAGCAGTGATGAAGTAGGCGTTGATATTCTTCTGCCGAGGCGGTGCTTGCAGATATGTAATCTTACATTTAAAAATAAGTTTTTTGTTTGCCTCTGATTTTTTAAAGGGTTTTACTAATGAATTTGAGTTGTATTCATGTTGAAGTTAAAGGGATAGTTTGTTCAAAACATTGTTCATTCACCTTTTATGAATTTTCAAACCTGTGCAACTTTCCTCTGTGGGACATAAAATATTTTGTCTAAAACAACCTTGGATCCAATTGAGTGTCATTGCTTTGACAAAATAATATGGCAGTGTAAATGCATTTGGTCTTGGTCGACTAGATCTGTGCTGCTGCAGAGCAAGTATGGACTTGCTACTGCTAACAGATACACAGACACATAAATAGACATACATAAATCCTGTAGCTGATCTAGGCAGGTGGCGCTGGGGAGGTGGAGGGGTTCAGATTTGGACTAGCCTATAGCAAACACTGTAACTGACTATTTGAATGTTGAGCAAGCAATCTCATTGGCTGCAGGATCAGCAGAGGCCAATCAGCTTGTGCCATGTGGTAATGATGTGAATGTTAACAGACTGCATGTAAAGGACTGTGCCCTCTAGAGTTTCATAACTGAAATATATTTAGCCATAATTACCCTGCCAAAGAAGAAAGAAAGTCATACAGGTTTGGAATGGCATGAGGATGAGTAAATGATAACAGAATTTGGTAACACTTTCTATGAAGCCCATGCTTATAATGAATTATAGCCCCATTGATACTTATTTATAAAGACTCATTAAGACCTATACTGCATTATAAGAACAGTTATAGTTACATTTATATTATTTTTATACTTACTTATGTCATGCATTTGCTTTTTCTATTAACTATTATAAATGATAGTTCCAGAGACACTTGTTTACTGTACCAATTGACCCTTTGCAAAAACCCACCCCCCTTCGTTACTGTTGCTATGTCCGTCAAGCCATGCCACTGTCACGCCACACATCATGTTCTCATGCAATACATCGCGGAGCAAAGAGCAAACTGATAATGTGCAGAGAGACAAGACAGAGCAGGTTATTTTAGGTTTGAAACAAAGCCTCAGCTTTCTAATTTTGTAATTTTTAAGAAATTCAAACAATAAATACAATTTGTGGCTCTTTAATGTGTTGTGACAGATCGCTGTATCACCTCAGTTCAAGCGGTACGTGAACTGATCATTTTATCATTTTTACTATAGCACAAAATAAACATGAATGAACATCAGAAGGTATCTTGTTTCAACCACGGAAAGACGTCAATACACACCATTTTTTAAGTTCAAGTCCACCAACGTTACTCTACTCTCCTGTCGGGTTTGTTTGTCAGACAAAAATGGCAGATTCGGCGTTATGATTGGTCAGATCGCCTGTCAATCAAACTCCCTGTGAAGGGTCAGTTAGTTATCAATTATGTCTTTAATGGCTAATGATTGCATTAGAGGTCATGAATGGTAATTTTGATTTGCTAAAATCTATATCTCCTCAGCCATATGCATGATATTGCTTATAGCAGTGGTTCCCAACCTGGGGTCCGCACCCCCCTTAGGGGGCCGCCAGAGTTTATATGCTTTGAGGTCAAACATGGATACGAAAAACCTTTCTGTATAATTTCTAGGAATGCTCCAAATGATCAGCCACTTATCCAAAAATGTTGACAATTACTTCCTTTGATTCTATATATGGTCTCTCAGCTTGCCAATCACATAAGCCGATTACATTTTAATGACGCAAAAGATGCGAGCCTGCTCGCACCAGCTGTGAGAGCTGCGGCAAAAATGAAAAGATCAGCAGCGGCTGCGTCTCTGGGTTCCAAATAACGCAGTGAAAAGGTGTGTATGGTTCAAAAAAGAGTTCTTCTACTCTCTTCTGAACTCTTTCCCTCAAACGGTAGCGTGTTCTCCTTATTAGAGCTTTAGGTGAAGGGTTGCCAGTAGAGATGCACCGATCTACCAACCATCAATCAGAACTGACCAGTTCCGTTTTTTTTGTTTTATTTCGCCCAGGTCTCTGTCCTGGACTTGTACACAAAATGCATTGCAATCATTTCTCAAAATGTAATTTGTGTGGACAACATTAACCGAGGCCAGAGACGGGACACGCTGAAGACGGAGGCAAAGAGAAGAGCAGAGGAAATACTGTACCGGGCAGAGCAAGCTCACAGTTGCGATGCTTGGAATATTGGAAGAAAATTCGACACATTAAGTGGGACTTCACACAATTTTCGATTACATTTTCTTTTAATCTTACCTCCGTATGATGCCTATTAGTGTTTATATAAGCGCAGCGCTCGTGCTGATTTGTTTCCAGAGGTAACCAAGGAAACACTGCACAATGCTTTTCTTATTTAGTATTTTTGTCTTGTTTCCAGTCTAAATATACAAATTCTTAAATTAAGATGCATTTACTAGATAAGTACAATGACATAAGATATTTTTTCTTGGAAAGCAAAATGATCTGCCAATGGGCTTTAGACTTTATTTTGACCCCCCCCCTAAAAATAGAAGAAAATTCTTTTTTTTAAAACAGCTTCCATCTTTTAAGCATCTTGATTTAAGAATTTATTTGATAATTGGACTGGAAACAAGACAAAAATACTAAATAAGAAAAAAATGGACAAAAGGTTGGGAACCACTGGATTATAGCATTTTGAAATTATACTTTAAAAGATATTGTTGCAATGTTTTGCTAATATGTCACAAAACAATATATTGTTTGTAACTGTTTGTATTAATGATTTCTGTGTTTTTTTTTCCTCATTATTTTATTACAGGTATAATTGATATATAGTATATAGACACTATGTTTTAACTTTACTTAAAACCATCAATGATGCATTTATAGAGGTATATTCTGTATTATAACTCACAATAAGTATTTATAAGAAAACAACACGGCTATCAATAATATATTAACTTATTTGACAGAAATAAATCTAAATTATTAAAAAGTTATTGTTATTGTAACTATACTATAATGACATTAGCAAAGCAGGTTGCATTTTTATAAATACATTCATGAAACCATACGACTGACTAATTAATACTTATAAATCAGTGTATAATAGATTTTGAGCATACGCATTGAAAAAGCAAATGCATGACATAAGTAATTATAAAAATAATATAAATGTAACTATAACTGTTCTTATAATGCAGTATAGGTCTTAATGAGTCTTTATAAAAATATTTATAGAACAGTAATACTTGAATAAGTATAAATGGAGCTATAATTCATCATAAGCATGGACTTCATACCCAGAATTTTAATTTCCCTTTCAGTCAGTACACTACGAGTTACGTCAGTTACTGACGGAATGGGGTTTCGCTTAGAAGCCAATCGCCTTTGAGCTCTACAAAACGAGCCAATGGCATGAAAATGCCATGGGTCTGCGGAATTTGCATGCCGCAACCCCGCCCCACGGCGTGGGTATAAAGGGCGTTGCGTGGCAATCTCGCATTATGTTTTTGCTTCAGAGCCGAGTTTACTGCCTGAGCGCTTCCTCTTCAAGACGAGTTTCTCTCCAGAGTGTTGGTGTTACGGCACGTTCCAGCGAGTTCCGCATTTCCTGTCTGATCTGTGCAGTGATCGAGCACAGCGTGCGCGTTCTCCCTGGGTGCTTCGGCATTCTGCAGAGCTTTTCACTCCTCTCTAAAAGAGCTGCACGTGGCACGTCTTTTTAAAGATGGCTCGCCCGTGCTCCGTTTCTGGGTGCGGTCGACTGGTACCTCCGTTTGATGGTCATGATCGCTGTTTGGCGTGCTTGGGCCTCGTGCACGCTGAACGCGCGTTCATGGATGAGTCATGTTCTCACTGCGGGAACATGACCATCTCAGTGTTGCGATCGAGACTCCATGATCTCCGTAATGGGGGGAGAGTCCCCTCTACCACACCCCAATCTACTTCCTCCACTGGAGGGGGTACTTTGGCTGGTGGTCAGGGTGATCTGAGGGTTACGGTGTGGAACAACTCGACGAACCCTCCTCGGGCCACACCCCCCTCCTGCACACTGCAACCCGTGGTGTTGCCTGATGAGGGCGCCGGGGCTTCCCGTTCGGGGCCCTGCGTTTCATTTGGCGCACCCGCGGAGGATGCTATGTCGATCGCCGCATCACAAGGTGGGCTGGACTCCTCCGGAGATGACGATTCGGCTGTGTTGCCTCCTTCGGGAGTCCCAGCATTGCCCGAGTCCGATCCGGAACTCACAGCCATGCTTGCCCGGGCGGCCGAGGCGATTGGGCTTGTGTGGAACCCTCCGCCATGTCCCGAGCGTTCCCGGCTAGATGATTGGTATCTGGGGGCGGCCCGTGCCGAAGGCGCCCGTCAGCCCCCAGTGCCTTTCTTCCCGGAAGTGCATGAAGAGGTGTCGAAATCGTGGAAGTCTCCCCTGACTTTTCGCGATCGCTCGGCAACCACTTCCGCCTTCACTGCCCTCGATGGCGGCGCGGTGAAAGGGTACACTGGGGTTCCCCCTGTTGAGCGCTCTGTTGCGATGCAACTGTGTCCTCAGAGTGCTTCGACATGGCGCGGTGACCCAAAGCACCCGTCCAAAGCCTGTAGATTCACGTCCACGTTGACGGCGAAGACCTACAGAGCTGCGGGCCATGCCGCGTCCGCCCTGCATGCCATGGCCACCCTACAGGTCTATCAGGCCAAGGTGCTCATGGACATGCACGAGGGCAATGCTGACCCTGCGTTAATGCAGGAGTTGCGGACGGCCACCGACCTCGCTCTACGAGCGACGAAGGTGACCGCTCGCTCTCTTGGTCAGGTGATGTCCACTTCGGTGGTCCAGGAGCGACATCTATGGCTCAACCTGGCTGATATGAGAGAATCTGAGCGGACACGTTTCCTCAATTCTCCCATTTCCCAGGATGGGCTATTCGGCGGGGCGGTCGAGGACTTCGCCCAACAGTTCTCGACCGCTCAGAAACAGACTGAGGCAATTAAACATATTCTGCCCCGGCGCCCAGCTGCTGCCTCCACCCAGCCGCCGGCTCAGATGCCTCAGTCTGCTCCCCGCCGAGGCCGCCCCCCTGCGACTCCCGCCCCTCCTGCCCGGCCCCAGCAGCAGCCTTCACCCGGGCCGAGGCGTGGAGGACGTCGCAGAAAGGCGGCCCCGCCCGTCCCAGCCCCCCAGCCTGCCAAACGGCAGTCTAAGCGGCGGTCCTGAGACGGGCGGCTCGGAGGTGACCTCGGTTCTTTCCCAGGAGATGGTAGCAGGACCACTCCTTCCCCCGGTGGAGGGCCGGGGGAGAATCTTTTGTTTTTCCCTTCCGCCGCTGGCCTCACGGCCGGCGGTACCCTATCAATGGTTAAAGAAAGACCTGACATTCTCACCTCCGAGCCTCAAGAGGGCGCGGCGGGCAGTGCGCGACGCCCCATGGCCTCGCCGCTCTCGGCCCCCTCTGTCGCCAGCCCCCTGGCAGACGAGACCCCCGTGGAACGCTGGTCCTTCCCTGGTCTCCTCTGTCAGGGCGCGAAAAATTCGACCCCGCCCACACCCCGGGACGCTCCCATGCCTCCCTTGTCTGGGCCGGTCATTCCGCCTCGCTGCCCCATCGGGGGTACGCCGGTGGTTCGCATGACCCCGCTGGTTCAGTTCTTGGGAGCCTGGCTAGCGCTTCCCAACCTGTCCAGTTGGCTCGCTCGCACCATCCGGCTCGGCTATGCGATTCAGTTCGCTCGGTCTCCTCCCCGCTTTCGGGGAGTCCGCTACACCGTGGTGGGTGGCAATGCCCCTGTCATGCGTGCGGAGGTCGACACCCTACTGGCGAAGGGTGCGATCGAGATCGTCCCTCCAGCCGAGATGAAGTCCGGCTTCTACAGCCCTTACTTCATTGTACCCAAGAAAACCGGTGGGTTACGGCCAATCCTGG
The DNA here is from genome assembly GCA_039654625.1 of Rhinogobio ventralis. Classification (NCBI taxonomy): domain Eukaryota; kingdom Metazoa; phylum Chordata; class Actinopteri; order Cypriniformes; family Gobionidae; genus Rhinogobio; species Rhinogobio ventralis. The sequence continues at coordinate 23,904,464 of CM077217.1, read as the reverse complement.
ACCTGCGCGTCTTGAACCGAACCCTGCACAGGCTTCCATTCAAGATGTTGACAGCCAAACGTATTTTCGAGTGCGTTCGTCCCTCGGATTGGTTTGCAGCGATCGACCTGAAGGACGCGTACTTTCATGTCTCCATTCTTCCTCGACACAGACCGTTTCTACGGTTTGCCTTCGAGGGGCAGGCATATCAGTACACGGTTCTCCCCTTCGGGCTAGCCCTGTCCCCTCGCGTCTTTACGAAGACTGTCGAGGCAGCCCTTGTGCCGCTCAGGCAACACGGGGTTCGCATCCTGAACTATCTCGACGACTGGCTGATTCTAGGCCACTCTCGGGATCAGGTCTGCGAACACAGGGATCTGGTGCTTCAGCACCTCGCCCGTCTGGGCCTTCGGGTCAACTGGGAAAAGAGCAAACTCTCCCCAGCGCAGAGGATCTCTTTTCTCGGTATGGAAATCGACTCGGTCGCCATGTTCGCGCAGCTTACGAGCGAGCGCGCGCAGTCTCTGCTGACTTGTCTTCGCCAGTTCGAGGGCAAGAGTGCGGTTCCACTGAAACTTTTTCAGAGGCTCCTGGGGCATATGGCGTCAGCAGCCGCGGTGACCCCGCTTGGTCTGCTCCATATGAGACCGCTTCAGCACTGGCTTTGCGATCGAGTCCCGAGATGGGCATGGCAACACGGCACCCTCCAGGTCCCAGTGACCCGAGCCTGCCGTCAGACCTTCACCCCGTGGTTGAACCTCAGTTTTCTACGGGCAGGTGTTCCCCTAGAACGAGTTTCCAGGCATGTTGTTGTCACAACAGATGCCTCTTCCACGGGCTGGGGCGCCATGTGCAAGGGACATGCTGCCGCGGGCTCCTGGATAGGACCCCAGCGCCTATGGCATGTCAATTGCCTCGAGTTGCTGGCCGTACGTCTTGCCCTGCACCGCTTTCGAGCCCTGCTCAAGGACAAACACGTTCTGGTCCGTTCAGACAGCACGGCAACAGTAGCGTACATCAACCGACAAGGTGGTCTACGCTCCCGCCGGATGTCGCAACTCGCCCGCCATCTCCTCCTATGGAGTCAGAAGCATCTGAGGTCGCTTCGTGCCGTTCACATCCCGGGAGACCTGAACTGCGCAGCCGACGAGCTGTCGCGGTTCCAGCCGCTCCCGGGGGAATGGAGACTCCATCCCCAGACGGTTCAGCTGATTTGGGAGCAGTTTGGCGACGCACAGATAGATCTGTTTGCCTCCCGCGACTCTTCCCATTGCCGCTGGTACTATTCCCTGACCGAGGGGACCCTCGGCACGGATGCACTAGCGCACAGCTGGCCGCGGGGCCCACGCAAATATGCGTTTCCCCCAGTGAGCCTTCTCGCACAGGTTCTGTGCAAGATCAGGGAGGACAGGGAGCAGGTCCTTTTGGTCGCCCCATATTGGCCCGGCCGGACCTGGTTCTCAGAACTTGTACTCCTTGCGACAGCACCTCCCTGGTCGATCCCTCTGAGACAGGACCTCCTGTCTCAGAGACGGGGCACCATATGGCACCCGCGTCCCGACCTGTGGAACCTCCACGTGTGGAACCTGGACGGGACGCGGCAGGTTTGAGTACCCTGCCACCTCAGGTGGCGGCTACCATCACTTCCGCTAGAGCCCTGTCTACCAGACAGGCCTATGCGTTGAAGTGGAACCTCTTCGTCACCTGGTGCTCCTCTCGGCGAGAGGACCCCAGAAGATGCTCGATCGGGTCCGTGCTCTCCTTCCTCCAGGAAGGGTTGGAGCGAAGGCTGTCTCCCTCCACCCTGAAGGTCTATGTGGCTGCTATTTCAGCTCATCATGACCTGGTGGACTCTAAAACGGTTGGACAGCACGACCTGGTCAGTAGGTTCCTCAGAGGTGCGAGGAGGTTAAATCCTCCTCGCCCACCTCAGGTACCCTCTTGGGACCTAGCAGTGGTCTTAGCTGCCCTGCAAAAGGCTCCCTTTGAGCCATTGCAGTCAGTCGAGCTGAAGTTCCTTTCATTGAAAGTGGCGCTCCTGACTGCTTTGGCCTCCATCAAGAGGGTAGGGGACCTGCAGGCATTTTCGGTTGACGAAGCGTGCCTGGAATTCGGGCCGGCCAATTCTCACGTCATCCTGAGACCCCGGCCTGGATACGTGCCCAAGGTTCCCACCACTCCCTTCAGGGACCAGGTGGTGAACCTGCAAGCGCTGCCCTTGGAGGAGGCAGACCCAGCCTTGGCACTGCTCTGTCCAGTACGCGCCCTTCGCGCTTACGTAGACCGGACGCAGTGTTTCAGGACCTCAGACCAGCTCTTTGTCTGTTACGGAGGGCAGCAGAAAGGGAAGGCTCTCTCCAAGCAGAGGTTGTCCCACTGGATAGTGGACGCCATTGTCCTGGCATATCAAGTCCAGGGCATGCCATGCCCCCTCGGGGTAAGAGCACACTCCACCAGGAGTGTTGCCTCCTCTTGGGCTCTAGCGCATGGCGCCTCGCTAACAGACGGTTGTAGAGCTGCAGGCTGGGCGACACCCAACACATTCGCAAGATTTTATAATCTCAGAGTGGAGCCTGTATCCTCTCGTGTACTCGCCCCTACTGGCCAGTAACCGGACAGGCTCAGGTGTCTTCGCTTGCTGCGCCATTCCACTCCGCGGACTGGATGCGTGCGCTATTCCCCTCAGGTGAGCTTTCCAGTAAGCCCTGAGCTCCTCCAGCACTGTCGATGTCGTCACCAGAGCGAGTGCCCTTTCAGGCCACCCCTCGTGTTCGGCTAGGTGCCTCCGTGTGCATGGTTCCCCCGCTGGGTAACCCCCACATGTGTATTTCCACGGTAAGTCTCTTGTAGCTCGTGTCTTCCCTTGGCAAGACACCTTGCCACGCCTGGGGTTGAAATTTTCCACCTTCGGCTGGATACCCCAGAGTGTTCCCTATGCAGCTCCTTCGGGTCATAGGTGTATTCTTCAAGTCCCCCCCTTTGGGTTGGCATTGTGTTGCATTCTCCACGTGGGATATGCTTCCCAGTGTACCTTGGTAGCGTTGAGCCTAGCCCCTCGTTCGTGCCACACTCACGGCAGGGAGCCCGGGTCAGCACAGGACGCTGGAAGACAGCCGTCATGGCGAGATTGTATTGGACCCCCATTCCGTCAGTAACTGACGTAACTCGTAGTGTACTGACTGAAAGGGAACGTCTCGGTTACGTATGTAACCCTCGTTCCCTGAAGGAAGGGAACGGAGACGTTACGTCCCCCTGCCATGACCGCTGTACCGCTGGAACTGGCCGGGCGCTCATGCCTCGGCTCTTCAGCAGGTAAACATAATGCGAGATTGCCACGCAACGCCCTTTATACCCACGCCGTGGGGCGGGGTTGCGGCATGCAAATTCCGCAGACCCATGGCATTTTCATGCCATTGGCTCGTTTTGTAGAGCTCAAAGGCGATTGGCTTCTAAGCGAAACCCCATTCCGTCAGTAACTGACGTAACGTCTCCGTTCCCTTCCTTCAGGGAACGAGGGTTACATACGTAACCGAGACGTTCTGTGTGAACTATCCCTTTAAAAATAACACATTTGAAAAAATGAATGAGAAAATACAGAGCGGTGCATTCAGCAGAGGCGCTGACTGTCCCTACAGCCACACGAGTGATGGAGTGCTATAGGGATTGTGCCTGTGAGAGGGTATAGATCTTTCAGCTCAGTTGGCTTCATAATCACTTCACTGTAAAAAGTGCTTACACAGAAAAACGAGACATGAATTTAAACGAAGCCGTGTGCAGTCCGGCTCCAGTCCCGCCTCCACACGGACGCAATGTAGCTGACAAACTCTGAGACAAAAGCAGCGTTCAACCCGACCAGCTATGATATTAATGAAAAGCTGTCAGAGCAGAGTAACTGAAGGACTCCTCAATAGCAAAAGGAAGAGGAAAGAAAGAGGAAAACAATCCCTAAATGAAACATCGCAAAGCTGCAGGAGTTTGATCATTCAAATGAGAACCAGTAAATTATCGTTATGATGCTTGTGTGAACAAGGTATAAAGGCCCATTCACACCTAGGATGATAACTATAATGATAACGATAAAGATATATTTTTAAGAATTGTTCATATTAGCTTTGTCATGTGACCTACAGCGTCAGTTTATGTCCCCTCATTTCCATTCACAACTCGTTTACTGTAGCCTAATGGGATAGTAAAGTGTCCACTGGATGTGCACTTCAGAAGCTAGGCGAAAACTATGAATACTACACTCAAAAAAAAATGTTTGGGGGTTATTTTTTTTGTATTTGGGTAGTTTCTGTATAACCCAGCAACTGGGTCAGATGTAACAACCTTGTTTTTGTGTTACCCAGATCCTGGATCAGACGTAACAACCCAGTGTTTGGGTAGTTTTTGTGTTACCCAGATCCTGGGTCAGACATAACAACCCAGTGTTTGGGTAGTTTTTGTGTTACCCAGCTCTTGGGTCAGACGTAATAACCCAATGTTTGGGTAGTTTTTGTGTTACCCAGATCCTGGGTCAGACGTAACAACCCAGTGTTTGGGTAGTTTTTGTGTTACCCAGATCCTGGGTCAGACATAACAACCCAGTGTTTGGGTAGTTTTTGTGTTACCAGCTCTTGGGTCAGACGTAACGACCCAGTGTTTGGGTAGTTTTTGTGTTACCCAGATCCTGGGTCAGACATAACAACCCAATGTTTGAGTTATTTATTGCGGGCTTTTTGCGACCTCTTCAGGAGAGAGCAGTTCTCAGTTATGTCAAATTGGTGCATGTCTTCAGTAAAATACAGGTTTGTGTATATTTTATTTGATCTATTTTATATATTTATCAGGGGTGTGATGCGAGTCATCTAAACGAGTGTCGCTTCGGTCTTTCTGCATGATGGAAACGCCTGATGCCTTGCATAAAATGTTATGATTTTATTAAAAAAGATACAGAATATAAATACTAATGATGTTAAAATATGTTCTCAGAACTGTACACTGATTGTTTATGGACAGTTTATGGAGCCAGTCACCACATACAGGGAGTGCAGAATTATTAGGCAAGTTGTATTTTTGAGGATTAATTTTATTATTGAACAACAACCATGTTCTCAATGAACACAAAAAACTCATTAATATCAAAGCTGAATATTTTTGTATCAATATTTTAAGTAGTTTTTAGTTTTAGCTATTTTAGGGGGATATCTGTGTGTGCAGGTGACTATTACTGTGCATAATTATTAGGCAACTTAACAAAAAACAAATTTATACCCATTTCAATTATTTATTTTTACCAGTGAAACCAATATAACATCTCAACATTCACAAATATACATTTCTGACATTCAAAAACCAAACAAAAACAAATCAGTGACCAATATAGCCACCTTTCTTTGCAAGGACACTCAAAAGCCTGCCATCCATGGATTCTGTCAGTGTTTTGATCTGTTCACCATCAACATTGCGTGCAGCAGCAACCACAGCCTCCCAGACACTGTTCAGAGAGGTGTACTGTTTTCCCTCCTTGTAAATCGCACATTTGATGATGGACCACAGGTTCTCAATGGGGTTCAGATCAGGTGAACAAGGAGGCCATATCATTAGATTTTCTTCTTTTATACCCTTTCTTGCCAGCCACGCTGTGGAGTACTTGGACGCGTGTGATGGAGCATTGTCCTGCATGAAAATCATGTTTTTCTTGAAGGATGCAGACTTCTTCCTGTACCACTGCCTGAAGAAGGTGTCTTCCAGAAACTGGCAGTAGGACTGGGAGTTGAGCTTGACTCCATCCTCAACCCGAAAAGGCCCCACAAGCTCATCTTTGATGATACCAGCCCAAACCAGTACTCCACCTCCACCTTGCTGGCGTCTGAGTCGGACTGGAGCTCTCTGCCCTTTACCAATCCAGCCACGGGCCCATCCATCTGGCCCATCAAGACTCACTCTCATTTCATCAGTCCATAAAACCTTAGAAAAATCAGTCTTGAGATATTTCTTGGCCCAGTCTTGACGTTTCAGCTTGTGTGTCTTGTTCAGTGGTGGTCGACTTTCTGCCTTTCTTACCTTGGCCATGTCTCTGAGTATTGCACACCTTGTGCTTTTGGGCACTCCAGTGATGTTGCAGCTCTGAAATATGGCCAAACTGGTGGCAAGTGGCATCTTGGCAGCTGCACGCTTGACTTTTCTCAGTTCACGGGCAGTTATTTTGCGCCTTGGTTTTTCCACACGCTTCTTGCGACCCTGTTGACTATTTTGAATGAAACGCTTGATTGTTCGATGATCACGCTTCAGAAGCTTGGCTATTTTAAGACTGCTGCATCCCTCTGCAATATATCTCACTATTTTTGACTTTTCTGAGCCTGTCAAGTCCTTCTTTTGACCCATTTTGCCAAAGGAAAGGAAGTTGCCTAATAATTATGCACACCTGATATAGGGTGTTGATGTCATTAGACCACACCCCTTCTCATTACAGAGATGCACATCACCTAATATGCTTAATTGGTAGTAGGCTTTCCAGCCTATACAGCTTGGAGTAAGACAACATGCATAACGAGGATGATGTGGTCAAAATACTCATTTGCCTAATAATTCTGCACTCCCTGTATTTCAGCTATGAGAGAAACGCAGGGTGGCGGTTTAAATCTAAATCTACTTATTCCACGTACTGCTTCTTGCATACTGTCCCTGTTGAAAAAAATAGCAAATGCTGGTTAGGTATGTTTTGAAGCATGACAGCTGGTTTGAGCTGGTTTAAGCTGGTCAAGTGCGGGTCCTAAGAAAGTAGCTCCAGCTCATGACCAGCATAAACCAGCTCAAACCAGCTGTCATGCTTCAAAACATACCTAACCAGCATATGCAGTTTTTTTAAAAGGGGTATAGTACAGAGGTAAGTATATTTGGAATGCCTTCATACCTTCTTTCCATTCATCAGCGATGTGGCTGTGCAGTTTTGATACTATTATACACATCTCATTTAGAATTCAAAAAATGTTGTCAAAGTGGACACATTGTGAAACATTGTGAAAGCTTCTCAATTGGGCGGCTGAAGAAAATAGTGCAGCATTTAAAGATCAGGTCAGTTCCGACAACCGTCATAACAGATTTTACCAGTATTTTGGTGCTGTTGTATAATTGGTATCTTAAAGATGGAAAGTCATTGATTGTGTGACCACATACATTATGGTGTTTTTAGCATCAATCTGCCAATTTTTTTACCGTGATTTATGTGTGAAAGCAGCTATTGACTCTAGTAACTGGAGTGTAATAGAGTACCATTTATACTGCAAAGGTGGAACAGAAACGCTTTTGAAGTGGCATTTACTGTAGGTGTCTACACAGACTAATTAATGCTGCTTAGAGGTGGCATAAATGCATTTACACAGCAATTAAAACTATACTTTGATACAGGGCTCAGGTAGGTCAGAATAGGCATAATTTAGTCTGATTTAAATGCATTTAAATTACCAAGCTGCAACCTTCTGGTCTCTCTCTTGAATCCAACACAGAAGTGACTTAATTTTGCCATTCATGACAACTGTGAAAGGGGTGAATTTTTGTTATAACTCATCCGTTTAAATTATATTAAGCCTGCATAATTAACGGTGTGGCCACTTGAGTGACAGGTGGATTGGTTTCAGCAACCAGGCACCTCAGCTGCACCCATGTCCCGCCTCTTTGCCCATTTTCGGTTATCCGGGAGTTATTCGATGGCCGGCTCTGCCCCTTTGAGCTTCAAAAATGCTCTTCAGAAACCTATGGGTGATGTCATGGACACTATGTCCATTGTTTTATACAGTCTATGGTCTTTTCACTTAATTTTAAACAGGCACAGAGCAGCATTAACTCTGTTGTGTGCCAGTGAGTTTGATGAGTTTGCCAGTTAATAAACCATTCAGTGTGTTAAATAAGGCTGACATCCAAAATGTGTAGGTTGGGAAACAGTGCTTTAAAAAGAGAATTCTCGTCAAACTCATTTGGAACTTTGGGGTTTAAGCTTTTTTATTTTTCATGTAAAGTGGTCTAGGCACTCACCCTTTTCCTCAGGTTGTAGGTTAGCACCAGATTCCGTGAGAAGTGGCCGGCGAAGGCTGTGTAGAATTCCAGAACCTTCTGTAAGGCATCACGCTTAATGATGTGAAGATCGCAGTAGGTCAGTGCACGAACGTTGGCACAAGCCTGAGCTAAATTCACCTCTTTCCAGAACACATCCCCGAACACATCTCCCTTTCCTGAGAGAAAAAAAGAGAGTGGGACATTGAATAATGAATTCCATTAGGCTTTCTAATACTTTTAGAGGAATGTCCCAGATTCGTGTATATAGGTGCAAATTTTCATGGATCACAGGAAACTCAATATGCACTTCAGGATATAACTGGTCATGTTGAGAATATCATTTCAGGGGAATATCAAATAAATTCATGCATATAAATAAGACTGACAGTTACTGTAATGTGACCCAGAGAGGGCAAATGTTTAACACGGGCACAAATGGCTTTGACAGAAAGAAAAATAGTAAAGGTATGGTCACATTTACCATTGTTCAGTGAATTTTTGCAGGCAAAAACCATGCAGATTTTGCAATGGGTTATCATGTGAATTTGCACTATTGAACAACAGAAAGCTGCTTGGTTTGTGAATTATGCTTTATACATCCCGTGAAATTTCACCTGAAATTTCGCTAGTGTCACTGCAGATTAACATCGTGTTTATACACTGTTAAAAAATATTGTTGGTTTAACTTAAAAAAGTAAGTTACCTGGTTGCCTTAAAATATTACGTTCATTGACATAAAAAAATTGTTAATACAATGAAGGAGATTGGTTTAATCAACAGAAACTCAAAATGCATAACCTGTGCTGGCAAATTGAGTTGCAATAAGCACATTTTAAAAAATGAGTTATTGTTATTTTCAAATTCTCTATTCCCTTCAAAATGATGTATTGTAATTGTATGTAATTTTGAGAAAAATCAAGTTAAAGTTTTCTGAAGGTTCCAAAACAAAATCACCTTAAAATCCCTGGTAATATCACCAAATTTAACACACACCAAGTCAACATCAAATATAGGAAAAATATATATTCAACTTCTTTTTTCATGATACCACAATTGTTTGATTAACATTAATGAAACACACAGCCTACATATTAAGACCTACTGTACCGCACAGATCTAATATAATGTCACACATCAGATGTTTTTCCCCAACAGACATGACAGATAATGTTTGCGTGAATACTCACCAAGACAGATATTTTAAAATACTGTAATTCCATGTATGTGTATATATCGGGATCGCGCTATGTGAGAGGCGTCTTTGTGCGCACGCTTCGGATCTGTCAGTCAGCGCGAGTGAGATCGTTTTCATGGACAAAGGAAAGGTACAAATAAAGATACTTTTAGATGTTTAATTGCTATTTGGAGCATTGGGATCGCTAGACGAGCGATTAATGAATACATTTTTGTGAAAACCTCAAAATCAAATTTTTTTTACGTGTTTTGCCTCGAAATTATCCCATGCGCATTCCGACTCCTTTTGCCAGCACGGGCCACATATTATGTTATCTGAACCACATTAATTACCTATGTGGATTTTACAAAAGAAAAAAATGAGGCATTTCATTTTTGGAATAAATTATACCTGACATAGTGTGGCACTGGTGGGCGCTACCACAAACAACGTTATCACAAACAAATCATGAAAATAATTTTTTACAGTGTACACTTGTAGCGCCCACCAGTGCCACACTAAGTCAGGTATAATTTATTCCAAAAATGAAATGCCTCATTTTGTTCCAAATGTGTAAAACTTTATTTCTTTTGTGGAACATAAAATTGTGAGAAATGTCTTAGTGTTTGTTTTGTCCATTCAGTGGAAGTCAATGGGCTATAATGCTTTCTTCAAAATATATTCTCCTGTGTTCTGCAGTTTTGGAACAACAATAGACTGCTCGATATCTGTTGCTCAAATGTCTTTTTTTTTCTTCTTTTTTTTTTAATATCCTATTCCAGAACAAGCAAACCAATTAATTTTTGACAAGGCTTTCACTGTCATTTCATATAATTCACATTCTTTAACTCTTTAATAAATATTCACACTGCTCTTCACGCTAGAGCAGATCTCATCCCCACAGACGACTCTGCTTTGTTTCTAAGCCTGCAATGACAGATTTACACCTCCAGTAAAATGACACACTCTGCTAGAGACCTGCCACCCCGCACGGGCTGCAGTGCAAATATTTATCTCAGCATCATACTTGACCCCCACTGGACACCAGATCTTTATCTGCTGCGCAGAGAGGTTCACATGTCACTTTAAGCTTATTAGTGGCATTTGGTAAGGCAAGCATTGCTATTACTATTGCTCAAGCTTGACCTTATTTAATCTTATAACACATTCAAAAACTGACACCACACCTTTTGCATTCTTGGGTCAGTTTGGACCCAGTGGAATGTGAGCTTTTAAAAACAGCCATAACTTAATTTTTTAAGCTAAAGCCATATTGTATCTGATCAATAACTAGTGTTAATGCATTACAATTTCAGTCACACTTTATATTAAGTGTCTTTAACAACTATGTACTTACCTAAAAATAATTGTTAGTTCAATGTATTATTGTGTTGTTGTATTGCAAAACACTTTCCTGCTAGTGAGGTGTGATACGGGTAAGATTAGGGACAGGTTTGGTGGTATGTGTATATTATTGATCTGACTGTACTGACACTGTTGCATGAGAACTGAACTGAGCTGGACGATGACATTTTTTTATAACTGCTTTATAGATGAAATTAACTAATTTCAAAGGAACTGAATCAAAACTAAACTGACTTCAGATGAACAACAACTAAAATGTATAATATTCCTGTTATCACTGTAAAGCTGCTTTGAAACAATCTGTATTGTATAAAGCGCTATATAAACAAGACAGCGGCTATTTGCACCAAGTTAAAATATCATATTTAGCGATGGATGCTATTTACACTAAGTGCAAGTAGCAGCATTTCTTAGCGAACGGGTATTTACACTTGTTATACTTATAAATGAAATCCAACAGTTGTTCTTACTAAGACTTTTTAGTTAACTTTAATTGGTTGAACTTACTTAAAACTATTTAGTAATTTGAACTATTTGCATGCTATGCCTTCGTTACTCGGAAAAACCCAAGTAAACATTACTTGACTGGTTTGAGTACCCTTTTTGCCAAAACAAAAAAATAAATAAAAAAAATTAAAACAGGCGGGGCAAAAGGTTTTTGAGGCGGGGCAATATTTAATAGACTTTTCCCTAATTTCCTCCACTTCTGCATTCATCGTTCTCAGTTGCATTCATTCATTTTCCAGTCATCTTGAATGTTATTGACAATACAACAAAAAATTTTGGGAGAACATCACATAAGTTGACTTCATAAATTCATGTTGATTTCCTAAAATTCCTCACCATTATGGTGATCAGTGTTCCCTTTGGTTGGTCACTTGGAACTTCATTTATATTCTTGTAATTTTCTTCCTATTGATGCAGCAATGCAACAAGAAATCAGAGTTATTTGATTTCAAAGGAAGGAAAGTATATATATATATATGAAAATGAATAAATTAATTGTATATTACATAACTATGTTTCATGTCAAATAATGATCTTTTAACATTTTATTGCTAACACTTATGACAAACTTTTAATTGGGTTGATATAATTCCTCTATATTTGTGTCAATATCAACTGACCATGCTTGAGTCACACACAGACTTCAACATTCAGCAAAACACAACGCTTTTTTTTTCACTTAGGACCATTACAATTTTATTTTCTGTCGTTATTGGAGTTATACTGACAAAAGACAGCAAATAAAATAGTAAAATAAAGCCAAAAATAGTAAAACAAAGCAATTATTTTATTCATGCCGCAATGCATTCTGGGAGTACACTTCCTCAGATCCCAGATAGAATTAAATTGACAAAACTTAAATGGTTTAAGTAAGAGCAACTTGATGCAATTAAGCTTACTTAATTGAGTGTTAAGTACATTCAATGCTAGCTGAACTACTAAAAATAAGTTCACTTTACTTGACGAAAATGTGGAAACCGATTGCACATAGTTTTTTAAATCGCCATTACTGAAAATGACAGATTAAAACTATGTTGAGAATAACAGTATTTAAGATGTTTACAGAACATAATATAACACTGCTAGGTAAATGGAATTACTCAAGTAATCTTACTATTAAATCTTAAGTAAGATTAGTAAATATTCTAGAGTATGTTAACTAGAATTGGCATTAAACTAACTTGATATTTATTACTTAATTTACTTGGGAGGTGTTAGCTTTCTTTACTTTTAGCTGATTATTAAATTAACTTAATAATTTAATTAAACAGTATGCAATAATAACTTGTAAATTATTATATTTGTTAAAATTATTAAATGAATGCAGCCTTATTGGGACAATAAAGCCCTCTCTCAACCTACCCCTAACCGATAAACACAAAAAACACACCTTAGACACTTTATTTCCACTTTTCAAATATTTTCTTCATTTTAATTGAACATGAATGCCTTTCTGATCTGAAATGTGATGGAAAAAGGGATTAGAGCGAGTTCGGTAAAAGGTGGATTCGTACCTCGGGTCGATTTGCTTCAAAACTTTCTGCCGCACACTTTACCCTTACACTATTGTTGTAAACCAGTGTCTTCTGTCCTTTTGTCTGGCCCAACCAGACGTCAAGGGGTGGAGTTAGTGCAAATAGCATTTGCCAACAAGGTGGGCTATTTGCACTTAGTGTAAATAGACACTCTGTATAAAATAAAGGTGACTTGACTTGACTTGGGTTTAAGGGGTGTGGAAAAGGGTCAACAGTGTAATTATAGATGGAATATAGAAATTAATTACAGCTGTAATTATATACAGTGATTTTTAAAAAATATAAGTACAAGGTAAAAACATGTATGTAGTACACAATAAGAACACAATAAATTTAGGATGTTACCGTTTAATTACCATGTTATTACTACATTATCCTTTTTATTAATTAAATAAACTATTTGGTCTTTGAACTTTTGCTATATACCCTTTTGGGCTGTAGTTCATTTTAATGTAGTTTAGTGGTATGTCATCTTTTTTTTTGCCTTTTTTTCTTTTTCGATTTAACAAATCTAACCAATATATACAAATCTGCATGATATCATGTGGAAAGCCTCAGTTAATATTTTTGTCAAAATTGACCTGGAACACAATAGGTGTCACAATGTACAATGTCTTCTTTTTTTATGTGCCTGTTGTGGGTCAGAAAACTTTAGATAGGGAGACCAATTCGGCCATCTGACAGAGCAGCCCTGGCACAAGTAATGCTACTATATGAAATAATACACTAAGCCAATATAAACAGTACAAGACAGAAGGCAAAATAATTGTTATATTCAAAGATAAATTTTAAACGTGCACATATTACAACTTAAAATGTGGTAAAATGTGCAAAAAAATCGCAAACATTAAACTTTTCCATTTGTGGAGTTGAAAATATTCATCTCATCTAAAAAGGACTTCACAGATATCCAGATTGGATATCCATAATGGAACTGGATCTTATTCAGGTGTATACTGGAAGTGATAGATTTTCATGACGTTTGGTTCCGTAAACGGTTCTTAAACTTCTGTCGACATGGACAGAACACTGTGTTAAAAGACTGTGACAGCAGCATTATTCACGTTATAAACACGCTCTTTTATCAGGATTTCATCTGAATCTAAGCAAAACTCATCACATGTAGATCTTTGCCCATTACCCTGATATCGTTGTGCATGTTAACACCTTTAACAGCATTCTGACAGCCTTGTGCACATGTAATGGAAAAACATTTAAAATCTCATGAAAAACACAAGTTTCTTGCATTGTCTAGTTTTTAGAATGAGCTTTTTCATCGCATTGTTGTGCATGTAAACACACTCATTGACTGAATCAACTGGACAAGTTTTTGATTTACTCAATGAATGCAAGTTGTTACTTTCCTCATGTCCAGCTCGAAATGTACAGACTACAATTGTATTATGTTGTATAATAGCTTGTGATATCTTTGTAAATGCTGACTGGTTATTCATATCAAGACACACATTCACAGAGCTTTGTTATAATAAATTTTACTTTAAAACATTTAAATATATTGATCAGGCATAAAATGACGTGAATAACACTGATTATCTCTTCATCACAGCACCTGTTAGTGGGTGGGATATATTAGGCAGCAAGTGAACATTTTGTCCTCAAAGTTGATGTGTTAGAAGCAGGAAAAATGGGCAAGCGTAAGGATTTGAGCGAGATTGACAAGGGCCAAATTGTGATGGCTAGATGACTGGGTCAGAGCATCTCCAAAACTGCAGCTCTTGTGGGGTGTTCCCGGTCTGCAGTGGTCAGTATCTATCAAAAGTGCTCCAAGGAAGGAACAGTGGTGAACTGGCGACAGGGTCATGGGCGGCCATGGCTCATTGATGCATGTGGGGAGTGAAGGCTGGCCCGTGTGGTCCGATCAACAGGCGAGCTACTGTAGCTCAAATTGCTGAAGAAGTTAATGCTGGTTCTGATAGAAAGGTGTCAAAATACACAATTCATCGCAGTTTGTTGCGTATGGGGCTGCATAGCCGCAGACCAGTCAGGGTGCCCATGCTGACCCCTGTCCACCGCTGAAAGCGCCAACAGTGGGCACATGAGCATCAGAACTGGACCACAGAGCAATGGAAGAAGGTGGCCTGGTCTGATGAATCACGTTTTCTTTTACATCACGTGGATGGCCGGGTGCGTGTGCGTTGCTTACCTGGGGAACACATGGCACCAGGGTGCACTATGGGAAGAAGGCAAGCCGGCGGAGGCATTGTGATGCTTTGGGCAATGTTCTGCTGGGAAACCTTGGGTCCTGCCATCCATGTGGAGGTTACTTTGACATGTACCACCTACCTAAGCATTGTTGCAAACCATGTACACCCTTTCATGGAAACTGTATTCCCTGGTGGCTGTTACCTCTTTCAGAGGATAATGCGCCCTGCCTCAAAGCAAAAATGGTTCAGAAATGGTTTGAGGAGCACAACAACGAGTTTGAGGTGTTGACTTGGCCTTCAAATTCCCCAGATCTCAATCCAATCGAGCATCTGTGGGATGTGCTGAACAAACAATTCCGATCCATGGAGGCCCCACCTTGCAACTTACAGGACTTAAAGGATCTGCTGCTAACATCTTGGTGCCATATACCCCAGCACACCTTCAGGGGTCTAGTGGAGTCCATGCCTTGACGGGTCAGGGCTGTTTTGGCAGCAAAAGGAGGACCAACACAATATTAGACCTGATCGGTTTATTTCTAATGGAGGGTTGCTTTCTCCAAAGCACTACGGACACATTTTACACTGTTAATCAATTAAATTTTTTACAGATCTGTCCAGGGGTTTCCCAAAAGCATCATTAGCCAAATATTTCAAATATTTCGTCATTACCAACATAGTTCAACGGTTTTCAAAAGTTCCAACAAACATTCACAAACAGCATCTTAAACTTACGTAGCATAGTTTCACATTAAATTATATGTGGACGTAGTCGGATGTTCTTGGGCACAATAAGTACGCTAACATTGAGTACATTCTATGTCTTTCATTCTATTTAAATTAGGGTTGCAACGAAATTTAAATTCTGGGTCAAAACTGAAAATTCTGGATGCACTTGGTCGAAAACTGAAACCGAAGATTACTCATTTAAATTTTTATTTTTATTTTTTATAATTGTATTATTATTAGACTTTTTTTAATTCAATTGAATAATTTTACTGAATCTGAATTTATATACCACACTTTTTTTTTTTTTAAATAACCCTTTTAGCTTGCCGGAAAGCACTGGGAAAAGTAATTATTATAAATGTGTCTGAAGAAATGTCTGTCACACTTTCAAACCACATGGACTCTTGTTTTCAATCAGTACCGTTTTCCCTTAGTTAGTTTGTTATCATGGACACTCAGTAGGTTCAGCTGTGCACTTATTAATCACCTCATTATCCTCTCACTATTAAAGTTCAGTTCTGTTTGTCTGGTCTCGTTTCTACTGCGATTGTGCTAGCTTGTCTTTACGTTGGATTATACCTGTGTGGATTATTAAAGACTGCCTGTTTACTCTAATCTTCATCTTCCTGTGTGTTTACTCAACCTGATTGTTACAATGGCAAAGAGACATTTTAATTGTTTATTAATAAACTAGTGTTTGAGTCAGTGTCGGCTGCAAAGACAAAGTTGAAGATGCTGCCTCATCATCTCTGCATATAGGCTAGTGGACGCGCCTATAGAGAGGAATGCACCTTTATTCAGAGAGTATTCGTATAAAAGTAGACATTTCAAGCTTTCTATAGGCCTATATATATTTCTCATGTCTGTGAGACAAGTATACGCTGAGTTTCGGTTAATTTATGTGACATGCTGCTGTTCAGGGAGACAGAGACAGCAGAAAGAGCATCCTGTTTGTTTTCTTTATTTTCAAAAGCACAACGTTTTGTTGTTACTGTGAGTTTACACAAATAAAAGTTTACAGTTTGAAATGACATTTGAGTTGCTACTTACATGATTCAAATGATAAGCCATATTTGAGGTCGATGGATGATTTAGACATTTGGATTTTTTTGTGCATTTTTTTGGTGCCGCTAGCAAAGAAAATAAAATAATAAGAGTGAAACCTGAGTGCTGAACACTGAGGGGCAGGGCAGCATTTTACTTTATTACGGCATTTAGTTATTGTTGCATCCCAAATTTAAATATATAAGCATTTTAATCAATATATTTTAGCGTCAACAATCAGTGCCGTTTTTGAAGAGTGTGCATGTGAGTAAAATGCACAAGGGAACTCTGGAGTATGACATAAGAGTGAACCCGCAATGAAACATCAAATAAAGCAAAAACGACAAATAACAAAAACAGTGAAGTAGACATTAGATGCCATGTTCATTACAGCAGGAGATCTCAAACAGATTAATCAGCAGATGTTATTACTCCACCTTCACGTGATGTCATTAACGACAGTTCTGTATTGTTGAACCAATGTGGTTCAAACAACTGAGGTGCTAATGTTACTATAGTTTTAGGAAACTTGTTTCTCCAACACTTATTGTACTATGGTAGTTAATCAGTAAGTTACATCATTGTACAGGAAACCTTTACAGTAATATACAGTATATTAAGATCTGTTAAAGTGTTAAGCTTAAACAGGGTCCAGAATATTTTTTTGTGATCCAATCTACTAAACACTCTTATCTGAAAGAGAAAAAACGAAGAGAGAGAGAGAAAAAAAACGAAATTAAGCCAAAAACATAATTTAACATGACTGATTCACAAAGTCACAGTCTGTTTGACTGAACCATGGGAAACGTATGAAAAGCCAAATGCTCCAAATGAGGAATGTAACAGTGCTAATCAACTAAACCACCAAAATTAGCATGAAACAATTAGAAAACCACTAGGGCTGCAACTAACGATTATTTTGGTAATCGATTAGTTGACCGATTATTTTCCGATTAATCGGATAAAAGGCCCATTTGTTTATTTTATTGACAAAACACGCTATTCCCCATCCTTCCCAATGCTGTCCTTCAAACAAACGTGTCAGTGCTATGAAAATATATACAGTGAATATATCTACCTGTACAAAAATTAACCATGGTTTTACATCGAAATAAAACAAAAATAATATTAATAAATAAATAACAGGGTTGCAGGTTACAATAACAGGTTATTGTAGTTATTCAATGGTAACCACAAATTAACCATAGTTTTGTTTCAAATCCATAGTTTAACTATATGGTATTTGTGTGGTTATACAAATGGTAATCAATACGGCAAAAACATGGTTTTACTATCTAATAGAACCATGGTTAATTTTCGTAAGGGTATGTTTGTGCTATACATTATGTACAAAAAAAAAAGTTTAAAGCTCTACATTAAAATGATATTAAAGAAAAACACCAGATCTGTTACCAGATAAGAGGAATGTTCTGCAGGAACACACACACACACACACACACTCTCTCTCTCTCGACACAGTAACTGTTACTGTAGCTAATTTCTTTATCCTGTAGAAATGTCTTACATTTATATTCAAATTACACGCTGTTGTCCCTTTACAGACTACTCTCATAAAATACTTGAATTACATGTTGACTTTTAAAACTAAATTTAGCGTCCAACAGCAAATATTTCAGCTAAATGAATGTTTTTGCGCTGATTGTCTCCCTCAGTCTCGACTGCGTTCTGTCTGTTTGACGCGCATGCGCGCGCCCTCTCGTTCAGTGAAGTTTGAAGTTTAACACAGACTGTCAGGACGCGCTTTCATGCAAAACGGAAATACTTGCGTGAATTAGTAGCATTTACAGATGAGGATATAACTACTGTTCTCTATATAGATCAGTGGATATAACCTGTAAAATGAATGTTTTTTTGCCCTGAGGACGCAGACCCACACATATGTCAAAGAGCATGGCAGGGTATGTTAAACGCTAATGCATTCAGTTGAAGCTTAAAATAAACAGTTCTCATGTTTTGGGTGCTTGGATCATGTACCTATCCTGCATCAGCTCACTCTGTTTCCATTCCACTATTTCTAGATGCACATTTTGTCCACAAAATGCGTTATTCAGTGCTGTAATTTGGAAGCTTTGCGTACAGAGAACAGACCCGACTAATCGATAATGAGAATCGTTATCGATGATTTTTATTATCGATTATTAACGATTTTATCGCTTAGTTGTTGCAGTCCTAAAAAACACAGAATGAATCCGTTTACTTTGGTAGAGAAATATACTCACCCAAAATAGCAACAACTTCATCGTCCTGGATGACCTCCAAAGACCCTGACACCACAAAGCAGAGGCTGTCCACGCTTTCGCCCGCGTGGTAGATGAGGTCGCCCGGCGCGCAGTGGATGGTCTGAAACTCCATAGCAAGGGCTCTTAAACAGCCGTCACTGGCCAGACGGAAAGCCGGATGTTCTTTGAACACCTTCCTGTTAAGATGAACGCAGATGTCTGCTCGCATGTCTTTGGGGCAAATTTGCAACACCTGCAGAAAGATTTTTAAAACAATGAAAACAATCAAATACACATCTTTGGCTTTGTGATCCCACACATGAACATTAGCGTTATGCTAGAACTGGAGGTTTTCCAAGATTTTCCCTAATAATTCATGAGATTTTGAGAAGCTGTTCAAAGCCTTACATAATAAGTTAGACTGTGATCTTAAACATTAGAGGGACATTATTCACACATGCTACGGATGTTATGGCAAAGACAGAACAAATGACTTTCAAAATGAATGAAGAAAATAAGCTCCCTGGATAAAGATCGAGATCTTCAGTCTGCGAGACTCTGTGCCAAGTACCTTATCAGTGTCAATTCCTCTGGACATGGACCATGTGGAGACGATATAGTCCATGACCCTCTCACTGAGGCCCTTAGGAACCTGGTAGAGCTTCAGGAAGTCTCTCACGCTGTTTAACATCTCGTGGTAGCGGTTGGTGTTGGCATACATTTGCTGGAAGATGGTGGTTACATTACCAAAGATGGTGGCATAAAGGAGAGCTGAAAGAAAGAAACACAGGGTTTATCTGACTCTGAATTAAAAACAGTACTGAACAAAGAGAAAGCTACAAATAAAGTGGTTTGGTAGGTGCTCTTTAGTTTGAGTAGCTTGTCAGATTCAAACAATTCAATTGGAGTTTAGGTCTGTCTCTCAGAATCTATTGAGTACAGTTGGTTCTCTGATTTTTTTAAATTACCACACAAAAACTGGTCCCACTTTATACTAAGCATCTTTAACCATGTAATAACATTTAAATGTATCATTTGATATAATGCATTTGGTGGTGTACATGCATGTTTTTAAATTGTACTTATATTTAAAAAACAACTGCATGCAATTACTGCTGTCATTATCATGTTCTGTTTAGTCTGGTTTAGTTTCTAGTCTTAGCTTTCTTTGTCACTGTTTTGCTTTAGTTCTAGTCACTCATTAGTTACCATAGTCTCTGTTTAATGTCACACCTGTTCTTTGTTCTGTTATTTAGCCTCCCTTGTGTATTTAAGCCTTCAGTTTTCCTCTGTTGTGTTAATCGTTAAGTGGTTTATTTTGCATTGCTTTCTCTGGTCATCTCTGCGCATTTCCCTAAATTGTACAATAACCCTGAATAAGACTATGTTATGAAATATGTCCATTTTTAGAGGACAGACTAAAGATCACAAACTTCCATTATGCATTCATTGAAAGACAAGAAGCTATATAAAGTTGATATATATGGTTGGAGCAAAAAGGTGTGATGGAAGTTACTTTGAAAAGTAATGCATTACAATATTGTGTAACTCCCTTAAAAAGTAACTAAGTTACGAAAAGTAATGTGTTACGTTAGACTGGGTAAACCCAGCCTGATCTGCCGGCGATTTGATTTCGCCCTGCAACTCAGTCTGGAAACCTGTACATTCGTTTCTACTGCTTCTGTTACACTTTTTCGGGAACCAATCACAGACTGGCTTATCCACCTGGCGCGCTATTGGTGGGTTTAATACGATGACGGATAGAAAAGCGATGGGTCGTTGCTTGTTGATCACGCCTCTTGTGGTCTGATTGGTTGAAGGACTATCCAATTATGTACAGAGTCATTTGAATTATGCTTGTTTATCACGCCTCTTGTGCAGTTGAAAATACATAGCAGACTCCCCAGACCAATGTTCAATCTTAAATTGAGCTTGGTCTGGTGATAGCCAGGCAAGTGTTACATTACTTTTGTGTTACTTTTTCTCACCTGGGCTGTACAGTGGTGGTCAGAATTATTGGCACCCCTGGCAAATATGATCAAAAATGACTGCAAAAATAAATCTGCATTGTTTATCCTTTTGATCTTTTATTAAAAAAATCACAAAAATCTAACCGTTCATTGAAGTAAAAGAATTGAAAGTGGGGGGTAAATCACATTATGAAATAAATGCTTTTCTCCAAAACACGTTGGCCATAATTATTGGCACCCTTTTATGAAATACTTTTTACAACCTCCTTTTGCCAAGATAACAGCTCTGAGTCTTCTTCTATAATGCCTGATGAGTTTGGGGAACACCTGACAAGAGATCAGAGACCATTCCTCCATACAGAATCTCTCCAGATCCTTCAGATTCCCGGATCCATGTTGGTGCTTCTTCTCTTCAGTTCATCACTCATTCTCTATAGGGTTCAGGTCAGGGATGGTCATGGCAGAAGCTTCATTTTGTGCTCAGTGACACATTTGTGTGTTGATTTTGATGTTTGTTTTGGATCGTTGTCCTGATGGAAGATCCAGCCACGGCCCATTATAAGATTTCTAGCAGAGACCGTCAGGTTTTGATTTTTTATCTGCTGGTATTTGCTAGAATCCATTATACCATGTGTCTGAACAAGATGTCTAGGACCTCCAGCAAAAAATAGGCCCTCAACATTCAAGATGCAGTGGTTTATTTAACCGTGGACATGGGGTACTTTTATCCCTGTTTCCCTTTTGAATTTCCAGTCGATTCTTACAAATGAATAAGCTGACTATGTAGTTTGTTTTTTTAAACCCTCCCTAACAACATGTGGTTATAGGGGTTGTTTGATTTTTATTTTTATTTTATTTTTTGGCTTTCTGTAACTTGCGTTACTTATTTGAAAAAGTAACTCAGATATTTTGTTGTCAATTTAAAAGTAATGCATTACTAGTTACTTGAAAAACGTAATCTGATTACGTAAGGAGTCTGATTACTGATTTACTTGCAACAATGCTCGGCCTTCTGAGACATCTAATTTTTGCACTGAAACTACCCAGTTAGTAATAGTAAGTGTCCAAAGCACCAAGACTTTAAAAAAAGACAGGGTACCTTGCGGAATATAAGTTCAATTTAGCATACAAAGAGTACCTATTACGAAAATAATAAACCTAAGTGCAAACTGAAATGTGCTCACTTGTGCTTATTAATGGAGAACATCTCAAATCTGCCACTCCATTTAGGTTGGAATATTGTCTATGTATTGTCTATGTATGCAGTGTATGCAGTAATATAAGTTCGAGTGGATATAAGGAATATTGTCTATGTATGCAGTGTATGCAGTAATATAAGTTCAATTTAGCATACAAAGAGTACCTATTACGAAAATAATAAACCTAAGTGCAAACTGAAATGTGCTCACTTGTGCTTATTAATGGAGAACATCTCAAATCTGCCACTCCATTTAGGTTGGAATATTGTCTATGTATGCAGTAGACATAAAAACCTACATGTCCTGTCAAGGACATACAGCAGGGTTGTAGTCTCAGAAACCAGACACTTGCTTGCTCTGCAACCAACTGAACCTCTGACATTAAGGATCTCAACTGCTACAGCCTAAAAGCTGCTGATGTCTTCTTCGGGTCCATTAGGCTATTTGATCACAGTCCTGATTGAAGCTGCTCTAAAGCGTTTTACCAGGTAAAGCTGAAATGCTCAACCTCAGCATGTACAATTTCTCCAATAGCCATGACATGTCGTTTTTGAATATCGTCACTGCAGACAAACGCAATTTTTGAAACCTCTTGTCTCGCTCCATCAGCAGTACGGCTACTTTACAGCCCTGCTTTATTGGATCAGTTACATTTCAGGCAATTGGCTTCCAGGTCAGCGCTTTTTTACTGTCCCGTCACCCTCTGTCGCCTTTCGAGGCTTCCCTGCTCACCAGAGGTGATATTAATCAATCCCAGCTCTGCATGTGCAGAATGTTAACGACGATAAGTGAAAAATCCCGGTGGGATTTAAGGCAGCGGATAGCTGATTTATTACTAGTGAATGGGTGTCTATACTGTGCAACTGTAGATATGTGTCAACTGGTACAGATTTTGCAGTACTGTTTACACAGAGGTATAAATTACTCGCGGCCATCTGTTCGCCCATATATAAATAAAGGTGACTTGACTTGATTGATTGTTGGCACTTTTAAAAATAAAAGTATTCCACAAAATGTTAGTTGTTTACGGTTGCCATGCAATGTCAAATCTTGCTGCTATAACCTTGCATGTTGGTTGGATTCATATCCTATTACAATAACAAAAGAATATATATATATATATATATATATATATATATATATATATATATATATATATATATATATATATAAATACACAAATTCATGTATATATTTAAGAAATATTTGTTTATATATAAAATATTTAGATTTATATATAATATAGATTATATAAATATATATACAGTGCATATACACTCACCTAAAGGATTATTAGGAACACCTGTTCAATTTCTCATTAATGCAATTATCTAATCAACCAATCACATGGCAGTTGCTTCAATGCATTTAGGGGTGTGGTCCTGGTCAAGACAATCTCCTGAACTCCAAACTGAATGTCAGAATGGGAAAGAAAGGTGATTTAAGCAATTTTGAGCGTAGCGTGGTTGTTGGTGCCAGACGGGCCGGTCTGAGTATTTCACAATCTGCTCAGTTACTGGGATTTTCACGCACAACCATTTCTAGAGTTTACAAAGAATGGTGTGAAAAGGGAAAAACATCCAGTATGCGGCAGTCCTGTGGGCGAAAATGCCTTGTTGATGCTAGAGGTCAGAGGAGAATGGGCCGACTGATTCAAGCTGATAGAAGAGCAACTTTGACTGAAATAACCACTCGTTACAACCGAGGTATGCAGCAAAGCATTTGTGAAGCCACAACACGCACAACCTTGAGGCGGATGGGCTACAACAGCAGAAGACCCCACCGGGTACCACTCATCTCCACTACAAATAGGAAAAAGAGGCTACAATTTGCACGAGCTCACCAAAATTGGACAGTTGAAGACTGGAAAAATGTTGCCTGGTCTGATGAGTCTTGATTTCTGTTGAGACATTCAGATAGTAGAGTCAGAATTTGGCGTAAACAGAATGAGAACATGGATCCATCATGCCTTATTACCACTGTGCAGGCTGGTGGTGGTGGTGTGGTGGTGGTGATGTTTTCTTAGCACACTTTAGGCCCCTTAGTGCTAATTGGGCATCGTTTAAATGTCACGGCCTACCTGAGCATTGTTTCTGACCATGTCCATCCCTTTATGACCACCATGTACCCATCCTCTGATGGCTACTTCCAGCAGGATAATGCACCATGTCACAAAGTTTGAATCATTTCAAATTGGTTTCTTGAACATGACAATGAGTTCACTGTACTAAAATGGCCCCCACAGTCACCAGACCTCAACCCAATAGAGCATCTTTGGGATGTGGTGGAACGGGAGCTTCGTGCCCTGGATGTGCATCCCACAAATCTCCATCAACTGCAAGATGCTATCCTATCAATATGGGCCAACATTTCTAAAGAATGCTTTCAGCACCTTGTTGAATCAATGCCACGTAGAATTAAGGCAGTTCTGAAGGCGAAAGGGGGTCAAACTCAGTATTAGTATGGTGTTCCTAATAATCCTTTAGGTGAGTGTATATACAAATGCTTCATAAACTACATACAGTGGGGCAAAAAAGTATTTAGTCAGCCACCAATTGTGCAAGTTCTCCTACTTAAAAAGATGAGAGAGGCCTGTCATTTTCATCATAGGTACAACTATGAGAGACAGAATGAGAAAAATAAATCCACAAAATCACATTGTCTGATTTTTAATGAATTAATTTGCAAATTATGGTGGAAAATAAGTATTTGGTCAATAACAAAAGTTCATCTCAATACTTTGTTATATACCCTTTGTTGGCAATGACAGAGGTCAAACGTTTTCTGTAAGTCTCCACAAGGTTTTTACACACTGTTGCTGGTAGTTTGGCCCATTCCTCCATGCAGATCTCCTCTAGAGCAGTGATGTTTTGGGGCTGTCGCTGGGCAACACAGATTTTCAACTCCCTCCAAAGATTTTCTATGGGGTTGAGATCTGGAGACTGGCTAGGCCACTCCAGGACCTTGAAATGCTTCTTACGAAGCCACTCCTTCGTTGCCCGGGCGGTGTGTTTGGGATCATTGTCATGCTGAAAGACCCAGCCACGTTTCATCTTCAATGCCCTTGCTGATGGAAGGAGGTTTTTACTCAAAATCTCACGGTACATGGCCCCATTCATTCTTTCCTTTACACGGATCAGTCGTCCTGGTCCCTTTGCAGAAAAACAGCCCCAAAGCATGATGTTTCCACCCCCATGCTTCACAGTAGGTATGGTGTTCTTTGGATTCAACTCAGCATTCTTTTTCCTCCAAACACGACAAGTTGAGTTTACCAAAAAGTTCTATTTTGGTTTCATCTGACCATATGACATTCTCACAATCCTCTTCTGGATCATCCAAATGCTCTCTAGCAAACTTCAGACGGCCCGGACATGTACTGGCTTAAGCAGGGGGACACGTCTGGCACTGCAGGATTTGAGTCCCTGGCGGCGTAGTGTGTTACTAATGGTAGCCTTTGTTACTTTGGTCCCAGCTCTCTGCAGGTCATTCACTAGGTCCCCTTGTGTGGTTCTGGGATTTTTGCTCACTGTTCTTGTGATCATTTTGACCCCACAGGGTGAGATCTTGCGTGGAGCCCCAGATCGAGGGAGATTATCAGTGGTCTTGTATGTCTTCCATTTTCTAATAATTGCTCCCACAGTTGATTTCTTCACACCAAGCTGCTTACCTATTGCAGATTCAGTCTTCCCAGCCTGGTGCAGGTCTACAATTTTGTTTCTGGTGTCCTTTGACAGCTCTTTGGTCTTGGCCATAGTGGAGTTTGGAGTCTGACTGTTTGAGGTTGTGGACAGGTGTCTTTTATACTGATAACAAGTTCAAACAGGTGCCATTCACACAGGTAACGAGTGGAGGACAGAGGAGCCTCTTAAAGAAGAAGTTACAGGTCTGTGAGAGCCAGAAATCTTGCTTTTTTGTAGGTGACCAAATACTTATTTTCCACCATAATTTGCAAATAAATTCTTTAAAAATCAGACAATGTGATTGTGGCGATCGGTGAGGTGAGGGACCGTGAGAACGGGCCGGTGACGAGCGATAATGAGCTCCAGCTGCGCGCCACACCGGTCTCGTCTCACGGAGGAGTGACGGGAGCATAAAAGGAGGAGCGACGACAGTGCAAGACGAGAGAGGACCAGGCCTGGACTTATGTTGTGTTTTTGTTTACGTTTGGTTTTGTGTGTGTGCGCGGCAGTCGTCCGTGAGGGGCTGCCGCGGCGACTTTCATTTTGGTTATTTATTTCATTAAAGTTTTAAAAGTTTGCCGGTTTCCCGCCTCCTTCTTCCCAGAACATACAAACGTTGTTACAGTGATTTTCTGGATTTTTTTTCTCATTCTGTCTCTCATAGTTGAAGTGTACCTATGATGAAAATGACAGGCCTCTCTTATCTTTTTAAGTGGGAGAACTTGCACAATTGGTGGCTGACTAAATACTTTTTTGCCACACTGTATTTGCAATCATGTGTATGTTAATGACTTCCTATAATTCACAAATAGGGCCTGCAGAAAGAATGGCGCACTGTGTGGACACTGATCACTCATCAGGTTGACTGCAGAGAGGAAGGCCTGTCACTGGGACAAAAGGAAGTGTTCATCACAGCCAGAGAGTGTAAAGCACACAGTCTAAAAGAGAACACACTAATACACCTGTGATGACAGCAGGCTGTGCTCAACTTCACACTTCGTAAAAGCCTGAATAAATGTTATAGAAAGAATGATTCCCCTGAAAGAATCATTTGCGAATCGGAGAGATTGCAGTTGTTTTTAAGTCAACAACTCACTGATTCAAATTATCCGGCCAAAATGAGCCAATAATCAGGATATAATCAGAGCTTAAATAGCGCATGACATGCTGAATATGCTGAATTTTAGCATTTACTATTCTAAATGAAAATATTTAGGCAAAGACTTTATATATAGGAAGATGGTGCACTCCGATTACTTATGAATGGGAGAAAGTGCATCGCCCAATATGGGGAATAAGCCCCGTCGTCTAAATGAAAGAGCCAATCGTTGATTAGTAAAGTCATTGCGTCACTGCAGCTGCCGTTAGAAGCTCCAGTTGCTATAGAAACAGGCAACTCACGTCTAGGATTGCGCTTTGTCCTGGCTGAAAAATTCAGTTTTTTGTCATGATTCAAGTGTTTAGAAACAAGATTTTTAAGAGACAGTTGTTGTCAGATTACAAATTTAATTGTAAGCTTGGTGAACAGTTTTGGAAAATGTTATGTTTCCCCATTCAAAGAGATTGAAGCTGCACTTGCATGTGTTCCCCAGGTAAGTGACGCACACGCACCCGGCCATCCATGTGAAGTAAAAGAAAACATGATTCATCAGAGCAGGCCACCGTCTTCCATTGCTCCGTGGTCCAGTTCTGATGCTCACGTGCCCACTGTTGGCGCTTTCAGCGGTGGACAGGGGTCAGCATGGGCACCCTGACTGGTCTGTGGCTCAGTAACTCGTCTGTTTGATCGGACCACACGGGCCAGCCTTCGCTCCCCATGTGCATCAATGAGCCTTGGCCGCCCATGACCCTGTCGCCGGTTCTCCACTGTTCCTTCCTTGGAGCACTTTTGATAGATACTGACCACTGCAGCCCGGGACCACCCCACAGGAGCTGCAGTTTTGGAGATGCTCTGACTCAGTCGTCTAGCCATCACAATTTGGCCCTTGTCAAACTTGCTCGATTTTTCCTGCTTCTAACATATCAACTTTGAGGACAAAATGATCACTTGCTGCCTAATATATCCCACCCAATAACAGGAGCCTTGATGAAGAGATAATCAGTGTTGTTCACTTCACCTGTCATAATGTAATGCCTGATCAGTGTAAATTATCATACAGTATTACATACTGTATTTTTCTTCACCATGTGGAAATGAAAATCAGTCTATTTGACTGTAAAAGTGAACAGAAAGTTTTCTGGTTAAACAGAGAGAAATTCAAAGGTCTGCTTCCTCCTTTTGATTTAATTAGTCATTGTTATATGTTTTCATAATGCAGCTATTGAAAAACAGAATACTCAATGCAGTTATATCTTCTCAGATTGTTAATTTCAACAACACATGATCAATAACCTTGCCATTGCATTTATTGTGCCAGTAAAAGCAAAGGTTTGCCAAAATTAAAATACTTAAAATGTTAGAAATATGTACTTAAGTACAGTAACAAAGTAAACTACTACAAAGACTATTACGCCCTGGTTTCACAGACAAGGATTAAGGCTTTTAGTCCCAGACTAAAATTAATGTTTGAGCTGTTTTACCTGAAAGCAACTTGCACTGACATATCTTAAAATATGTCCGTGCCAATAGTTTTTATACGGCATGTTTATAAAAGCTACTTAAATGTCCTAATTAAGCTAAAATCAAATCCTGGCTAAATCTAAGCCCTGTCTGTGAAACCAGGTCTAAGACATGAAAGGTCTCATAACTGAAAGGCTTGTGTTCTTCCTTATCGCTCTACGCCTCAGTTTTCTGCTTTAACATCCCAATTCACAATGAACTTTTAGAGCAAGTCACATCATGAAGACAGCCTTGCCATCACAGCTCAGTAATGCGTTAATAGCCTCCATAGAGACGAGACTCTCTCTCATGCAAAACAAGCTGTTGACAAGCTGTACAAGACTCTATAATGATGCAACCACACACTCTCAAAAAAAAGTACAAAATAGTTTTTTAAGGTACAAGTGGCTGTCACTGGGGCGGTACCCATTTTTGTACCTCTAAGTCAGGGGTAGGCAAGTTCAGTCCTAGAGAGCCGATGTCCTGCAGAGTTTAGCTCCAACCCTACTAAGCCACCACAGTGTAAAACTCATGGCTCCCAGCATGAATTGCAGCATTAAGTATGTCACCATTGTTGAGATTCATATGCTGATTCTTGATATCTGTGTGCGTCTTAGATGGAGGTATGTTTTTTTTTTTTTTTTTTTTTTTTTGGGTAAAGGGCATTTGTATTAGTCCTAGCACGTTTGCTTGGGGCGGTACTTTTGCCTACGTCTTGCGTGACCTTTCCTCCATTATTCACGTTGCAGAGCAGTGCAAGATGAGCAATTTAGATTAGAAAGTATATTCATTAAAAAAAAATTTTTTTAAATGACCGATTGTTTTGCTAGATAAGAACCTATTCCTCATCGAGGATCACGCAGAGCCTCTGAAGCCCTTCGAAGCGCTTTGAAACTGCATTGATTTGGACCTTCAGCATTTTGGTTGCCATGGAAGGCTATGATGGGGAGAAAAATCCTGGAATGCTTTCCTCAAAAACCTTTTTGAGGAAACTTCTTTTCTACTGAAGAAAGAAAGACATGAATATCTTGGATGAGAGGGGGGTGCAAAACATCAGAAAATTTTCATTTTGAAGGGAACTACTACTTTAACACTGTAACAAAACACAAACTCACATAAAAAGCCAAGAGTCAAACTAAAGGAAACGCTGATCACCATAATGGTGACCAAACATTTTCAATAAAACATCAACAGCTAAACCTCTGTTAACTCTCAATAAGAGCTTCTGTAGATGTATTTCAGGGTTGGAGCCAAACTCTGCAGGACAGTGACTTGGACCGAACTTGCCTACCCCTGCTCTAAGTAGAGGAAAACAATGGTATAATTGTACCCTAAGGACCAATTTATGTACCTTTAAAGGTACAGTTATAGGTAAAATCCTATACTTCCCTACTATATAACAGTATAATATAACTAATAAACCGTAGTACACATAGTATTAAAAAAACAGTACACTGTAAAAGAAAATCCAAATTTTACGGAAAATACCAGTTTTTTTTACGGTCATTTTCTTTTCTTTTAAATTGTACTCAAAACTCTGTAAAATTACAAAAATTAAGCTGTTTTTTTAAGTATTATTGCATTAATGGCAAATTACAGTAATTTTTTTTTATACAGTATTTTTTTGTTTTCTTAAATTGCATACAATTTATGTAAAATTACAATATTAATCTGTAATTAACAGAGGTGGAGGACTTGAGTCACATGACTTGACTCGAGTCAGACTTAAGTCGCAAATTTTAGGACTTGAGATTTGCTTAACAAATATTAATAAAAGACTTGACTTGACTTGGACTTGATATTCATGACTTAAGACTTGACTCGGACTTGAGTTAAATGACTCGAAATAACTTGTCTTTTGGTTAAATATCTGTTTTTGAACCACAGACCATAAAAAACGCAACCTAACCACGTGACACAGCAGGCAAGCAGAGAGAGCATTGACAGTCGTGACTGAACATGGAGGCGCTACGCCGAGAATAATTAAGTTCGGGTACCAGGATTATGTGAATTTAAAATTTCCATGGTAATCAGTCACTCATGGGTCACGGCACGCCCCTGCTCGCACCCACGCTGTATCCACCATTTTCATACAAAGAGGTCACGATGAGTTCAAAATGGCAAAAAAAACTCTTCACTACGAAAACGTCAAGCACTGTAAGTGTACGTGTGGTATCCCAATTGTGTTGCACAATGATGAATAACTCTGCCTATTTCTCGTGTTGAATAATTAGCCAGTTTTGCTGAGGACGCCTAGCTGTAAGCGTTTCGGCAGCATAGCATTTTGTGTTTGTGCGTGATATACGGAATATCCGTGGAAGTGTTACTAGTATCTCAGTTCACAAATAGTTTGTTACTGTATTGTTTCTATATAAAAATGTCGATACAATTGAAAGTATTTGCGCTGGCTCTTGTTTTCAATCCTTTTGTTCTGTTTTTATGCTTCTTGTTGTCATCTGTTGACATTTTACAAGCAAAATGTGGCTGTTGGTTAGTCCCGCCCTTCCTCCACTGGGTTAAAAGTCACTCCATCATTTCTGTGTGTGTTCTGTATTGGAGCTGAATTTGACAAATTATGTAACAAAAAGTAATTTTTATAGTCTCCCATTGATTGAATTTATATAATAATAATAAAAAAAGCTTAAATCCCCCTAACACTGCACAAATGTAAATCATTTTAGTAAAATATTATTAAAGTGAGTAAAGTGAGTACATTTGTTTAAAAAAGTTACATTATTATGTTACCGACTTTTTCTCACGCTAACATACAACCAGTTTTTTTTGTAGAGCTAGCAAATGTCAACCACCACATCAAGTCTCATGCCATTTTAGATGATTTATTTTTTATTTATTTCAGTAAACGTCATTTGGGGTCAAAAAGACCCAGATATTTTACATAAATAGCATATTAAGCCAATTAAGCAAAAATATATGATTAAAAAATAAAACCATCAATTAGACAAAGGTACCTTCACTGTAAAACAAATATTTAAAAAACAGTCAAATGACAAAAACTCTAAAATTACAGTAAAATATCCTAATTTAAATAAAGTGCAAAAAACTTTAACAGAAATTTTCCTTAAATGTTTACAGAAAAACACTGTTTTTACAAGTATTTCCTGAATTAATTCAAATGACTTGCAGCAACAGAACTTTAAACACAACATATCTCTCAAGATCTCAGCATCTTCACTTATTACAATCCAGTTTGACTTTATTTCTTTCATACAAATTTTCTTGTTGAGAATTAGTAGATGTTTAGACGTTGATGTCTTATGCTGATCAAGCCTAAGAACTACAACTGACTTCAGCCACAGCTTTAGATGATATCAACTGAAGATAAAAGACATTAAATCTCTGGAGATCTCAGCAGAGGAGGATTAAACAACTCCACAAACAGCATTACCAGCTTCACACCAGATTTACTTTATTTCTGTCACACCTCTACAGAATTTATTGGCCAAACAATTCAGTGTCAGTGTTTGCTTTAGTTGGGCTTGTGACACTTTTGTCCTTCTAAAGTAAGTTTATTTTAAACAATTGCAGGAGTGTTTCACTATAAACACTTGAATGTTACAGAAGTAAAAGTTTTAAGACTTTTAAATGAACATCATCAAATGATCTTTACTAATGGTAAAGAATTTACTAATTCTTACTCATATATAGTTGGTTTATTGACTGAGGTTCAGAAATAGCAAAGCTGATGTAAAATTGCTGATGATACACACAGCATGCACTGCAGCATGAAACTTTTTGTTGGTCATCATTGCTGAGATTCATAAGCTGATTCTTGATGTCTGTGTGTGTTTGACTAAAACAGTAGTTTAAAATCTTTTATGCACTACACAGTTTTAAAATTACACAAGTGAAGGGTCAAGAGCCCAACTAAAACAAACACTGACCACCATAATGGTGACATTTGGTCAGCTAAACTTTATTATTTTCAATAAAATATTAACATCTAAACCTCTGTTAGGCCCCATCCACACGGAGACACGTTTAGCTGTATACGTAAAAAAATGTTGTATCGTATCAGCGTTTCATCGACACGGATCCGGCGTTTTAGGAGCCTGAAACCGGAATTTTTTTAAACCAGGTCCCAGAGTGGATAAATTTGAAACACCCTTGCGTTTTCGTGTGTACAGCCAATCCATATATTTTGTGAAATGGTGATGTCATCACACCACGTCCAGCACGGTAAAGACTAGAAGGGATACAGCTATGGGCACTGGGCATGTGCACATTAATATTGCGTCATTTAATTACTGTATTTGCATTATTGTAAGGGTAGGTTTAGGGTTGGGGTAGGTGTAGGCGTTAATAAAACACTGGTCATGGCAAGTAGCAAATTTATTTATTGTTATTTTATCGTGAGATTTTGCCTCACTTCCGACCGTTGCTGTACCCCTTCTAGCCACAACTCTTCTTGTCCGTTTTTAGTGTATTTCTGTGGCAGAATTACAGCGCCACATACTGGTCTGGCATGTATACTACATCGTTTTGAGTCGGTTTCAGTGGTTTCGTGTGTGCGCAGATATTTCTTAAAACGGAAACGAGGGGAAAAAAAGATTGGATAGGGAAAGCTCTGGCTTCTGTGGATGTGGCCTTAGTTCTCAATAAGAGCTTTGGTATGAAATAAATAAAGGCTATAATAAGTGAAGATGGTGAGGTCTTGAGAGTGTTTCTTTTAGTGTTTAATGTTCTGTTGGGATTTAAAGGGTTTCTGTCTGTTTTGTGGGTCACCATTGTATTGAAGAGTAGTGCTTTAGTCCAGGTCGGGTCAGTAAACATTGGTGTTATGCTGCATGTTGCTTTATTTAAAGGCAGTAACTGTGTAGTTACAGATGCAGTGACAGGTAGTCAGATAGTCATGCATGTGTGATATTTCTGGTTAACTGCAAAAGATTTGCATTTTACAGTAAATGTGTGTGCTAGTAATAATTCAGGAAATGTTTGTAAAAAAAAGAGTGTTTTTCTGTAATTGTTTTTTGTACTTTATTTAAATTAGGGTATTTTACATTGGTTTTAAGGCTTTTGTTTGGCAGCACTGTTGACAGTCATTTGACCATTTTTTGGAAACATTTTTTACAGTGAAGGTATTTGGTTGTAATAATTCAGAAAAATAGCTTTAAAATAACAGTGTTTGTCTGTAAAAAAAAAATAAGGAAAATGTATGTTAAAGTTTTATGCACTAATTTTAAGTTTTTTGTTTGGCAGCTGTATAGCTGACAGTCATTGACCCTTTTTTTTTTAATTTTTTTTTTTTTTTTACAGTGTACAGAAAAGTACCCGCATGACCTACTACTTCTGGTGAGATTCTGAAGTGTGCATGCAATGGACACTTTACTATCCCATGAGGCCACAGGAGAGGATTTGTGAATGGCAGTGAAGCTGATGCTGATCACATGATAATGACAACATGGCGAATGTAGTATGTCCAAATTTAATTTATACATTCATGCTATATAGTACGCAAAGTAAATTTAAATTCAAATGCAGTAGCTAATCAGATTGTACACGATTTCGGACGCAGCATGTGTTTTTGTCCTGACCAGTTGCAGCTACAATAAGCGAAAGAGTGACATTTTTTTGCTTTTTATTTTTGTAATGTAGCACTGGGTAGCTCTGCCCACAGTGAATTATTACTGTTCTTGCTCCATATAGATGTGCAATATTAAACATTGAATATGTTCTGATATGGTTATGATTGTTGGGCACCACACAGTCTTTTTATTTTAGAGTGGACAGAAAAATTTGTTTCTGAAAGTCACAAAAAAAATAAAAAAATAAACAGCATCTTTTACATGCTCTCAAGCATTTTGACAATGATTTGATTGCATATTTTAACAAACAAAACACTGTTAATGGCATCCCACCCACTCTCAGGGGCGCTTCGCTAATGAAATAATCATCACTTTAATGGTTTCTGTGTTCTCACTGAAGTGTAACAAGCTTCTAATGAGCCTCCAGGGTGAGACGAGGCAGCTGACAGCATTTAAAGAGTAGCTGACAGGCCCTATGATAGCTCTCTTTCTCTCTCATACAGTGAGTCAAACTACTGAGCCAAATACTGACAATAAATGATTCTGCCAAATGTTGAGAAACATCTACTTTAAGAACATATGGGTTCTTAGAAATCCATTCTTTAACAATGTCAGATGGTACAATCATTAAGGTAAAAGTCATTAACAGTAACATATTTATAAGGTCTTAAATGTAAGTGTACATGTCATAATCAGTTAAATTATTTTCATGAATTTAATTCGTATTGACCTTGACTCAGTCATGAGGGTCTGGACTTCTACTTTTATGGTTTTCTTACTTCATGTTGGTTGTACTTCGAAGTTTTATATTCTTAATATTAAGCAAAACGTAAAAGAGATTAATAGAAAATAAGGTAACACAGTTTAGGGTCCAGTTCTTACTATTAACTAGTTTCTTATTAGCAAGCATATTACTAGGATATTGGTTGTTTATTAGTACTTATATATGTTTATTATATACTTTATTATATATTAGTTTATTATATACACTCACCTAAAGGATTATTAGGAACACCTGTTCAATTTCTCATTAATGCAATTATCTAATCAACCAATCACATGGCAGTTGCTTCAATGCATTTAGGGGTGTGGTCCTGGTCAAGACAATCTCCTGAACTCTAAACTGAATGTCAGAATGGGAAAGAAAGGTGATTTAAGCAATTTTGAGCGTGGCATGGTTGTTGGTGCCAGACGGGCCGGTCTGAGTATTTCACAATCTGCTCAGTTACTGGGATTTTCACGCACAACCATTTCTAGAGTTTACAAAGAATGGTGTGAAAAGGGAAAAACATCCAGTATGCGGCAGTCCTGTGGGCGAAAATGCCTTGTTGATGCTAGAGGTCAGAGGAGAATGGGCCGACTGATTCAAGCTGATAGAAGAGCAACTTTGACTGAAATAACCACTCGTTACAACCGAGGTATGCAGCAAAGCATTTGTGAAGCCACAACACGCACAACCTTGAGGCGGATGGGCTACAACAGCAGAAGACCCCACCGGGTACCACTCATCTCCACTACAAATAGGAAAAAGAGGCTACAATTTGCACGAGCTCACCAAAATTGGACAGTTGAAGACTGGAAAAATGTTGCCTGGTCTGATGAGTCTCGATTTCTGTTGAGACATTCAGATGGTAGAGTCAGAATTTGGCGTAAACAGAATGAGAACATGGATCCATCATGCCTTGTTACCACTGTGCAGGCTGGTGGTGGTGGTGTAATGGTGTGGGGGATGTTTTCTTGGCACACTTTAGGCCCCTTAGTGCCAATTGGGCATCGTTTAAATGCCACGGCCTACCTGAGCATTGTTTCTGACCATGTCCATCCCTTTATGACCACCATGTACCCATCCTCTGATGGCTACTTCCAGCAGGATAATGCACCATGTCACAAAGCTCGAATCATTTCAAACTGGTTTTTTGAACATGACAATGAGTTCACTGTACTAAAATGGCCCCCACACTCACCAGATCTCAACCCAATAGAGCATCTTTGGGATGTGGTGGAACGGGAGCTTCGTGCCCTGGATGTGCATCCCACAAATCTCCATCAACTGCAAGATGCTATCCTATCAATACGGGCCAACATTTCTAAAGAATGCTTTCAGCACCTTGTTGAATCAATGCCACGTAGAATTAAGGAAGTTCTGAAGGCGAAAGGGGGTCAAACACAGTATTAGTATGGTGTTCCTAATAATCCTTTAGGTGAGTGTATGTATGCATATTAAAGCCTTATGACCATATTTTACATCCCTTAATCCAATACCTAAACTTAACCTTACTAACCTTACTTAACTAAGCAAAAGTCGTAGTTAATAGTTAATAGTGAGAATTCGGACCCTAAACTAAAGTGAGACCAATTGTAGACCAAATGAATTAAACACAGCAATTTAGTGCTCATATATTTATGAATAAGGCCAAATGTATATTATGTGAGTAAATAGTACTGTAAAAAAAGAAAAGCGAACATAACTTAAAATTGTAAGGCAACTTGCTGCACAGCTTTTTTGAGTTTACTCAACTTTTAAACAAAGTTGTTCACTTAAATCTATTAACCGAGTAAGGTCACATCTCCCAATTTAAGATCTTTTGTTCAGCTGATTGAGTTTTTATAGCTTTTTGATTTTGTGTTTAAAATTGTTGGTGATCAGTGTTTTCTTTAGTTGGGCAGTTGGACAACTTTTTAAAGTTAGTGTACATTGTCCCCCCCTAAAAATATAATTAAATAACACATTGTGTATTGTAAATAATATACTAAAAATAATTGTGTAAGTATAAAACAATTCAAACGGGGGAAAAAATGCTTTTTAAGTTTAGAAAGTTAGAAGCATTGAGTCCCCCCTCTTGTGCCTCACAGTGGTTAGGTCCACCACGCACCTCACCTATAAACACACAGTTGTAGTTGTGGAACTCCAGTAAGTAGGCTGTTAATTTCAATCACTTTAAACATCGGATGAAGTGATTCTTTTCTCTTTAATACAGACTATGCTGAGTTATTAATAAATTAGCAATGACAAAAAATTATGATAACCGATGTATTTTCCAGGAGTCCGATATGTTAGCAATTATTGTTTGGTAGCTTGTTGTAAATCACCCACTACAACTAACACGGCGATAAGCTATGTTTTAACTGATATTAGGCTAATATTGTAGATCTACTGCTGTGTTGGGTTTTGCTCAATACTATGTGAGAGAAGCAAGATAATTTAATAATTATAATATTGAAGAACTTATGATAACTCATATTTAAACAACTAAATTGTTGTTGGCCAGATAAAATGAGATAATATAATTATCTATATAATAAGATAATTTTTCAGTGCACCAAAACGCCACACATATCCTTACACGTACAATTTTGGCTGTATTATTTGTGTCCCCTTCAAAAATTGCCATTGAGAAATGTTATTGTCCCCCCCAACTGTTAGATTAAATTTATGCCCATAGCTGTACAGTGAGAGAGGTTCAAAGACGGCCGTTGTCATGGTCTTGCGACCAAAGATAGCCTGCAATATTTTTCTGACAGTTTCAGAAATTTAGCATAATCATCTCACAGTGTTTGCTACTACGACCTACGTCAACTGACTAGCCAATAAAAATGCAACATGAAATGGCATATTGATTAACGCAACCTGGTCCTAAAACCTAAAACTACTTACCTCAAGCTCCATTTGCAAAATTGGCATGCAAAGTTGGCCTCTGTTCCCTAGCCATGACCGCATCCATATTCTCCTCAATCGCTTCCTCCTTTTTTTCAGTGCACATAAAAACCACAATTGCCAAAGTGCGATTCATCTTGCTGTACTTGTTTACCACTAGCACATGCTGATGACGTTTTATTCTACTAACGATTCAATAGGTGTCATCATCGTACACATACATATCATGCTATACATGTAGTACCCAAGTTTATTAGATCCACGTCATACAGTGTGATTTGTGATGTTCTTATAGGATTGCCAAAATCTGTAGCAGGCATTAATTGTCCTGCTCCCAACTGTTCCAGCATTCACACTCAGAAACACTAAGTGCACACACATTTATGTACATTTCCTCTTTAAATGCTTTATGTACATTTCCTCTTTTAATTTGCATTACTGTAATCTAAATGCTTTATTTTCTTTAGGCAAATTCTCATTTCTTATTCTCCCTGTGTGTGTGTTGAGAGAGTGTCACGCTGACTGAATGTGTGCCTGCTGTGTTTCCTGTGCATCAGCAGGATCACACTGAGATCTTCTGTCTTTCTGTCAGTCTCCCCCCACTTTTATGACACTCCACATCACCGTCACCCTCAGGCGGCCAACAGCATCACTCACGCCATGAACGGGACAAACCCGCAGAGACCCTACACAACCATGCTACGCTAACTGTGCACACTAGCACGGATATCCACACACACACGCTGGGATGAAAGAAGGGTGATCATGTCGCAGACAACAATCCAGTTACAAATTCAGAATACACTCATAAAAATACCAACAAGATAGCGTTTAACTGTATTTCGGTGCAGTCATATTAACATGTCAACACTGAACTGAATTGAGCTGAATAACAACTACTGGGTATCACTTTATTTTGATGGTCCACTTTAGACATTCATGAACTAACAATGAGCAATATATTTGTTACTGTATTTGTTCATCTTTGTTAACGTTAGTTAATAAATAATAAATCCAGCTGTTCATTGTTTGTTCATGTTAGTTCACAGTGCATTAACAAAAACAACTTTTGATTTAAAACATTTATTAGTAAATGTTGAAATTAACATTTAACAAAGATTAATAAATGCTGTAGAAGTGCAGTTCATTACGTCAACTAACTAATTTGCAACTACATGTCAACTAACTCAATCATTTGCAACTAGAGGTCAACTAACTCTCAATAATGTGCAACTACATGTCAACTAACTCTCAATTATTTGCAACCATACATGTCAATTAACTCTCAATCATTTTTAACTACATGTCAACTAACTCTCAAGAATTTGTAACTACATGTCAACTAACTCTTAATAATTTGCAACTACAGGTCAACTAACTCTCAATAATGTGCAACTACAGGTCAGCTAACTCAATAATGTGCAACTGCATGTCAACTAACTCTCAATTATTTGTAACTACATGTCAACTAACTCTCAAGAATTTGTAACTACATGTCAACTACCTCAATAATGTGCAACTATACACATCAACTAACTCAATAATTTGCAACTACAGGTCAACTAACTCCCAATCATTTGTAACTACATGTCAAATACCTCAATAATTTGCAACTATACACATCAACTAACTCAATAATGTGCAACTACATGTCAACTAACTCTCAATCATTTGCAACTACATGTCAACTAACTCTAAATGATTTGCAACTATACATGTCAACTAACTCTCAATCATTTGCAACTACATGTCAGATAACTCTCAATTATTTGTAATTACATGTGAACTAACTCTCAATCATTTGCAACTACATGTCAACTAACTCAATCATTTGCAACTACATGTCAACTAACTCTCAATAATTTGCAACTACAGGTTAACTAACTCTCAATAATGTGCAACTACAGGTCAACTAACTCTCAATTATTTGCAATTACATGTCAACTAACTCTCAAGAATTTGTAACTACATGTCAACTACCTCAATAATTTGCAACTATACACATCAACTAACTCAATCATTTGCAACTACATGTGAACTAACTCAATAATTTGCAACTACGGGTCAACTAACTCCCAATCATTTGCAACTACAGGTCAACTAACTCCCAATCATTTGCAACTACATGTCAACTAACTCTCAATCATTTGCAACCACATGTCAACTAACTCTCAATCATTTGTAACTACATGTCAACTAACTCTCAATCATTTGCAACTACATGTCAACTAACTCAATCATTTGCAACTATACAGGTTAACTAATTCTCAATAAATTGCAACTACATGTCAACTAACTCTAAATCATTTGCAACATGTCAACTAACTCCTAATCATTTGCAACTATACAGGTCAACTAACTCTCAATAAATTGCAACTACATGTCAACTAACTCTCATTAGATTATTAGTAGACTGTAAGTTTAGGGTTAGGTGTTAGGGTTTGTGTTAGTAGAATAAGTTGGATGTATGTTTTTTTACTTTTTTTGCATCATACATTTACGTACACATAACAATACAAATTCATTAAAATTACCATCTTGTAAAATAGTTTCCTTATGAGATTGTTTTTGGAGATTTCACTCGAGTTCAAGTTGGTCTCGAAAATTAGTCGCATTGACCAAGAGAAAGCGTATTGGTTTGAAAGTGATTTCTGTGCACTATTGACAATTTCACTGAAATGTTGCTAATGCGACCACAACTTTATCATACATAATTACTTAACAAATAGCAAGAACTATGTGTAATTGCGAGCAGCTCCAAAAAGTACATGTTGTTAATTAAAATTACTCTGTAAGAATGTATCCAAGTACATGAAAACATGAACACTATAAAATAAAGTGTGACCTTGTTTTTACTGTGGTAATCAACAACATTCCATACATGCAGCCAAAAAACCAAGAGGAGCATCTTCGAATTCTGCCAGTGCAGAAAAGTAGGGCCTTCCCAGTATTAAGCATTTATGTAATTCATCATAGTGTTCTGCGTGCCGGAGTCTGGACAGAATGTAATCTAGATCAGCACAGGGCTCTATATAGATCTGATGTTCCACTGTGAGTCTGTCAACGGCAAAGAAAGTACCTGCAGTCCAAACCTTTACAACAAACACGGTGACGCCGAACATCTTAACAGGGTTTTTTATATGAAATAAAATAGATAGCCTTTTTCTGAATGTTGTTGTTTGAGGAAATTGACCCCTACAATAACTGATCTGTCAATCTTTTTTTATTCCAGAAAGTGCAATTTATGTAGTACCACAGTGCAACCTGAATTTCATGTAGTGGTCGAGAAATGTTTTACTCACAGCCAATCATCATCATGGCCACGGCGAAGATCTTCTCTCCATCTGTGGTGGGGGCGATGTTCCCGAAGCCAATACTGGTCAGGCTGGTCATGGTGAAATACAATGAGGTGATGTAGAGCGAATCTTTGCTGGGACCCCCTTCCCACCTCCCTGTGCCACTGGTGTTGAAGCGATATGGTGTGCCGACAGATTCTCCCAGAAGATAAAGCCAGCTGTCCGTACGGATTATGTTGGCTTCTTCATCTATGACCTCATAGTCACCGATGCTGAACCAGATGCAGGCCAGCCAATGGGCAGCCAGGCCGAACACACAAACCAGCAACACCAGCACCGCCGCACCGTATTCAATGTAATGGTCCAGCTTACGGGCCACACGCCCGAGTCGCAACAAACGCACCACCTTCAGAGAACTGAAGAGGCTGCTGATGCCCTGAAAGAAATAATGAATTAGTGAATATTTTAGTTAGTGGTCATTTAGAAGATGATTTTACCCATTTGTGACTTACAAAACAGTACAATTACTACAGGTCCAGTCCTGAAAGGTCATAAGTAAACCATGGATGGTGACCCAGTTCTAAAATCTTGTTCTCTCATAGAATATTAACCAACTAAAAGCCTGTTCATACCAAAATGAATGTTCGGTCCAAAAATTATATGTTCAGATCGACATGAAGAGACTATTTTGCTAAGCTACATGGAATAGCAGAGGAAGAACTCGGAACATTATCGCTTGTCTCTGTACTCTTGTATTTGGTGTTGACTGATGAACTCGATAGCGATTACAAAAATCTGATCGGCTGTTTGAAAACATGTAAATACTGTTTGAAATCCTGTCTTTGTCAAAAACGGGTGTCATAAATGGAAAATTGCGCACAACACTTTCTTTGTGTACTGCCATATTTTTGCTTTCCCATAAGCGCCACCTACTGTCAGAGAGTGAACAAATCAAAAGCATCAGAATAACATTGCTTTGCTAAACAGCCTTTAAATGGCAAGAGACATTGTGCACATCAAAAACAGGCAAAGCAACAAATAAATATTATTCAAAATATTTAGATTTAACCCCCTTTGTAATCGTTAACATTTTCATAAGTAAGTGTAATTTAATTGCAAATTTTTTTCTCAGTAACTGTAACAGATTACAGTTACATTTATTTTGTAATTAAATTACGTAACTCCATTACATGTACTCCCCAACACTGCACAATACCCAACTGAAAAATAGAAATTAACAATAGAACAAATACCCAGCTAACACCAGTTTGCTAATGTTCTGAATGGAACTGTTCCTGTCTGATCGATTGCTCTCCTGTCTGATCGATTGCTCCTGTCTGCCTCCTGTCTGCCGGTCACAGTGTTTGCAGCTCTGTACAGCTTTGCTTTTGAATCTCTATTTGATATCTTTTCTTGTTGTTTATACTGCTAAATATAACTTACTCATCACCATATATTGTTTAATATTTCCTATCACGTTAAAATTGACATTGTTAGCTTTTAATTTAAATCACTATCACAACGTGTTAGCATTTCACAACGCGTTAGCATTTCACTAGCCTGTTAGCCTGCCATTTGTGCATCCGGGTTTCCTGTTTTGTCTCTCGTGCCTTTACTAGTCCATCAAACAACTGTGGTAAGTTGGATTAATCAACAAATACGGTAAGCCATGTCTTCTCCTTTTATTGTCACCTGCACTACATGTTTCATGTTTAGTATATCTGTCTCCGTTGGTGAACAGGGCTTCACATGTGATAAATGTAAGGAGATAGTCAGACTGACGGAGAAGATTTCAGAATTAGAGACACGCATCCAGATTTTATTTGAGAGTAGTGAGAACCAAACAGC
This sequence comes from Rhinogobio ventralis, assembly GCA_039654625.1. NCBI lineage: Eukaryota > Metazoa > Chordata > Actinopteri > Cypriniformes > Gobionidae > Rhinogobio > Rhinogobio ventralis. Next base: position 23,861,905 of record CM077217.1, on the reverse strand, counting down.
TTTAGACACTGCTTTGGATGCGACTAGCTCAGTGAAATCTGTACATTGTTCGGTTCCGGCTGTAGAGCCCGTGCAGCAGGGCAACTGGGTGACGGTGAGACGGCATAGTCGCGGATCAAAAAACCACTCTTCCGTTCCGATTAGAACATCAAACAGGTTCTCCCTACTCAGTGATGCACCCACTGAGAATCCTGTTGAAAGTGCCCTAGTTATTGGCGATTCTATTACACGGAACGTGAAAATAGAGACACCAGCCACTATAGTCACATGTTTACCGGGAGCCAGAGCGCCTGACATCAAAGCAAATTTAAAAGTGCTGGCTAATGCTAATCGTAAATTCTCTAAGATTATTATTCATGTCGGCACAAATGATGTTCCACTTCGCCAGTCGGAGATCACCAAAATTAACATTAAAGAGGTGTGTGAACTCGCAAGTACGATGGCAAACCGGGTTTTTTGCTCTGGTCCCCTCCCCATTAAAAGGAGTGATGAGATACTTAGCAGACTATCATCACTCAATGGCTGGTTGTCTAAGTGGTGTCCGCAAAATAACATAGGGTTCATAGACAATTGGAAAAGCTTTTGGGGCAGACCTGACCTGTTGAAAAGAGATGGTATCCATCCCTCCTGGGGTGGTGCCGCTCTTCTCTCTAGTAATTTGGCACATAGTCTTAAAGCTAAACCTTGACTAACTAGGGCCCAGGTCAGGAAGCAGACGGACTGGCTTACCCGACCGTCTGCTAGCTGTCTCGCGTCACAGAAGTCAGATAAATCCCAGCACATAGAGACTCTTTCACCTAGCTATTATCACATAGAGACTGTGTCTGTTCCACGAATTAGTAAATACAAAAAACCACCAAAACTATTCAACGGTAAAAATTTAATTGATGTCCAACAAATAAACAACAGATATAATACAGATGATCAAATGATAAAGCTCGGGCTGCTGAATATTCGATCCCTTTCCTCTAAAACGCTTATTGTTAATGATATGATTACAGATAATAATCTAGATGTGCTGTGTTTGACAGAAACCTGGCTAAAACCTGACGACTACATTACTTTAAATGAGTCCACCCCACAAGATTATTGTTATAAACACGAGCCGCGTCTGAAAGGTAAAGGGGGAGGTGTTGCTGTAATTTATAATAATATCTTTAGTATTACTCAGAAGTCTAGTTTCAAATATAATTATTTTGAAGTTTTGGTGCTTTACGTAACGTTATGTAGTGAAATTGATAAATCCTGTTTAACATTTGTGTTGGCTACTGTATATAGGCCACCAGGGCACAATACACACTTTATCAGAGAATTTGCTGATTTTTTATCAGAGTTAGTACTGGCTACAGATAAAGTCCTAATTGTTGGTGATTTTAATATCCATGTAGACAATGAAAAAGACGCATTGGGATTGGCATTTAGAGACATTCTAAACTCTATTGGAGTTAGGCAACACGTATCAGGACCCACTCATCTCCGTAATCATACTCTAGACCTAATATTGTCACATGGAATAAATGTTGATACCGTTGAAATTCTGCAGCAGAGCGAAGACATCTCAGATCATTACCTAGTATCATGTATACTTAATTTAGCAAAGGCTGCAAAGCCGTCCCCTCGCTTCAAATATGGCAGGACTATCACTGCTGAGACTAAAGATTTCTTTATAAATAAACTTCCTCATCAGTTTCATCTCCTCAGCATCCCAGATAGCCCAGAGGAACTTGATGTTGCAACAGAAACTATTGACTCTCTCTTTTCCAGCACTTTAGACACAGTTGCTCCTCTGCGCTTAAAGAAGATTAAAGAGAATATTCCAACGCCGTGGTACAACGAGCACACCCGGGCCCTTAAAACAGCAGCCAGAAAAATGGAGCGCAGCTGGAAGAAAACAAAACTGGAAGTTTTTCGCATATCGTGGAAAGAGAGCATGATTTCATACAGAAAGGCCGTAAAAACTGCTAGATCTGCTTATTTCTCGACTCTCTTAGAAGAAAACAAACACAACCCTAGGTATTTATTCGATACAGTGGCTAAATTAACCAAAAATAAAGCTTCAATTTCTGATGTCTGCCAACAGCACAGCAGTAATGACTTTATGAACTTCTTTACTTGTAAGATTGATAATATTAGGAAAAAAATTATAACCATGCAGCCGTCTACTACTGTATCACATCAGACAGAGCATTGTAGTGTCACTGAGGAAAAATTACATTCATTCACTGCTATAGGAGAAGAAGAATTGGCTAAACTCGTTAAATCATCTAAATCAACAACATGTATGCTCGACCCTATACCGACTAAACTACTAAAAGAGATGCTTCCAGAGGTCAAAGATCCTCTTCTTAATATCATTAATTCATCCTTGACTTTAGGATATGTACCGAAAACTTTTAAGTTGGCTATTATTAAACCACTTATTAAAAAACCACAACTTGACCCTACAGAATTAGTCAATTACAGGCCAATCTCAAATCTACCCTTTATGTCAAAAATATTAGAAAAGGCAGTGTCCTCACAATTATGCTCCTTTTTAGAAAAAAATGGTATCTGTGAGGGATTCCAGTCAGGATTTAGACCACATCATAGTACTGAGACTGCTCTCATTAGAGTTACAAATGATTTACTCTTATCATCCGATCGTGGTTGTATCTCTCTGTTAGTGTTACTCGATCTTAGCGCTGCATTCGATACCATCGACCACAACATTCTTCTGAATAGACTCGAAAATTATGTTGGCATTAGTGGAATTGCATTGGCATGGTTTAAATCATACTTATCTGACCGTTTTCAGTTTGTAGCAGTAAATGAAGAGATCTCACACCGATCACAAGTTCAGTATGGAGTACCGCAGGGCTCAGTGCTAGGACCGTTGCTTTTCACCCTGTACATGCTACCACTGGGAGATATCATTAGGAAGCATGGCGTTAGTTTTCATTGTTATGCTGACGATACTCAGCTCTATATTTCTTCACGCCCTGACGAAACTTACCAATTCACAAGATTAACGGAATGCATAGCTGATATAAAAAATTGGATGACTAGTAATTTCCTGCAACTTAATTCAGAAAAAACTGAATTTTTAATTATTGGACAAAAAAACTCCACATGTAGTAACCTAGAATACTGTCTAACACTTGATGGCTGCTCTGTCAAGTCCTCGTCGTCAGTTAGGAACCTGGGTGTGCTCTTTGATACCAATCTCTCATTTGAAAGCCACGTTTCTAGCATCTGTAAAACTGCATTCTACCATCTTAAAAATATATCTAAATTACGGCATATGCTTTCAATGCAAAATGCTGAACAGTTAGTTCATGCATTCATGACCTCAAGGCTAGATTATTGTAATGCTCTACTGGGTGGTTGCCCTGCTCGCTTAATAAATAAACTGCAGCTGGTCCAAAACGCAGCAGCTCGAGTTCTTACTAGAACCAGGAAGTATGACCATATTAGCCCGGTTCTGTCAACACTGCACTGGCTCCCTATTAAACAATCGCATACATTTTAAAATCTTGCTAATTACTTACAAATCACTAAATGGTTTAGCTCCCCAGTACTTGAGCGAGCTCTTAACGCATTATACTCCATCACGTCTATTGCGGTCTCAAAACTCTGGCCAGTTGATAATACCTAGAATATCAAAATCAACTGCAGGCGGTCGATCCTTTTCCTATTTAGCACCCAAACTCTGGAACAGCCTTCCTAGCATTGTTCGGGAAGCAGACACACTCTGTCAGTTTAAATCTAGACTAAAACGCATCTCTTTACTATGGCATACACATAAAACATTTTAATTTATATTTTATTCAAATTGTTAGGCTGCATTAACTAGGTCAGCCGGAACCGGGAACACTTCCCATAACACCTGATGTACTCGTTACATCATAAGAGGAATGGCATCTACGCTAATGTTAGTCTCTCTGTTTATCCCGAGGTTTACTGCAGTCAGCCGGATCCGGGCCGTATCCAGATCAGATGGTGGACCAGCGCCCAGACATTACCAACTCATCCCTGAAGTGTCTGCAGAGACCGTGTCAATTAGTCTACCCTCTGAAATTGCTCATCGACATGGCATCCTCAATGGATCCATCTCCGGCGTGATGACTCCGATATTTCGAATAGTCCTATTTAATAATTGTTTAATTGACACGCCATCCTCAATAAACCCGGTGTGATGCCTCCGATGCCTTTCGAATAATCCAATCTAATATTACTTCTGACCTATAAGGCTGCCAAAATAATAAACATACACTGTTTGTTAATTGGCCAGAGGAGAACTGGCACCCCGACTGAGCCTGGTTTCTCCCAAGGTTTATTTTTCTCCATTAGGACACCTGATGGAGTTTTGGTTCCTTGCCACTGTCGCCTCTGGCTTGCTCAGTTGGGGACACAAAATTTTCAAATAAATATCCGAAAAAATAAAATTAACTTTGCTGCATACCTCGGTTGTAACGAGTGGTTATTTCAGTCAAAGTTGCTCTTCTATCAGCTTGAATCAGTCGGCCCATTCTCCTCTGACCTCTAGCATCAACAAGGCATTTTCGCCCACAGGACTGCCACATACTGGATGTTTTTCCCTTTTCACACCATTCTTTGTAAACTCTAGAAATGGTTGTGCGTGAAAATCCCAGTAACTGAGCAGATTGTGAAATACTCAGACCGGCCCGTCTGGCACCAACAACCATGCCACGCTCAAAATTGCTTAAATCACCTTTCTTTCCCATTCTGACATTCAGTTTGGAGTTCAGGAGATTGTCTTGACCAGGACCACACCCCTAAATGCATTGAAGCAACTGCCATGTGATTGGTTGATTAGATAATTGCATTAATGAGAAATTGAACAGGTGTTCCTAATAATTCTTTTTAGGTGAGTGTATATTCAAGTAGTGTAGTTGATATAGTTAATTTAGTTTAGTAATTCAATTTATTTGGATATTTATTTGAAAATTTAGTGTCCCCAACTGAGCAAGCCAAGCCAAAGGCGACAGTGGCAAGGAACCAAAACTCCATCAGGTGGCATAATGGAGAAAAATAAACCTTGGGAGAAACCAGGCTCAGTCGGAGTGCCATGTATAAAGTGCAATGTATAAATAATGTTTTTGTGCTAATGTTTTGAGAACATTATTAAAGACCAGATAACTTTGAACTAATTCTATTAATGTTACTGGAAGAACGTTTGTTCATAACTTTGAGAGAACATTGCCAGAATGTCAAAGAAATGAAACCAAACACCTTGTAATCACTGATGACTTTGCTTTCTTGATGGAATATCATATATACAGCAAGCTATTTTGTCAAAACGGCATGTAACCAAATTCAAGGTTATTTTGGCTAGAAGTGGGTTATGCATAGCCGGACTATATCAGGTCTATAGTTAACCGAGACGGTGAAATGAGGCTATTGCTTGCTAGGCTGTTAGTGGGGTAAATATTTCCTAGCAGCAAATATTATTCTAAACAACAGAAACAGGGCAAACACTTGGGAACTGCCGACTCCACTAACCAATCGTTTTTCCTTTGAAGAGTGGTCAGAGAGTTTAAATATCCTTACAGTTGCTGTACACTCCTTTTATATTTAGCAAACCAAAAGTAGTATGTGATTGGCTCAAATCCAAATTTCAGGACAGTTCAGCACGTCAATAACAAGCAATACAAATAACAAATAGCTAAAATTGTACTTTCATTTTTGTACCTTATTTAATGCATCTTAAATATTTGGCAAAAAAGTTGACTTTAAAAAAGTTGACTCCGTCCTTCGGATGAGACGTTAAACCGAGGTCCTGACTCTCTGTGGTCATTAAAAATCCAAGGATGTCCTTCGATAAAGAGTAGGGGTGTAACCCCGGCATCCTGGCCAAATTTGCCCATTGGCCCCTGTCCATCATGGCCTCCTAATCATCCCCATATATATATATATATATATATATATATATATATATATATATATATATATATATATGTATATGTGATTTGCTTCATCACTCTGTCTCCTCTCCACCATAAGCTGGTGTGTGGTGGGTGTTCTGGCGCAATATGGCTGCCGTCGCATCATCCAGGTGGATGCTGCACATTGGTGGTGGTTGAGGAGATTCCCCCCTTCTATGTAAAGCGCTTTGAGTGCCCAGAAAAGCGCTATATAAATGTAACGAATTAATTAATTAATTAATTAATTAAAAAATACTATTTAATGTGTTAATATTTATACTAATATTTCACTTTTTAAATTAAATAATAATACTTAATATTACTTTTTGCTGTAAAATCTAAATTAGTTTTTCTGCTATTGACAGCTTAAATGTTATTGTGACTACTCTAGACCAACAAGTTGAAAAAGCTCTATTACCCTGCAGAAGCTGCACAACCCTGGCTGGGCTTTAACTGTATTCTGCCCACAGCATCACCAGAGAAATTAAGGATAACTGGTGTTGACGTGCCCAGCACAGGCGTCCTCTGCTGCTGTGGGAACGAGGACTGTGTGTGTGTGTGTGAGCGTTATAATCTCCTGCTCTGACACTCCTGCTCCCTACAGGCTCTGCTACAGCAGCCTGACAGCTACGCAAAGCCCCAGAAAAATACAGCTTTGAGTGTGCACTTCCTACCGAGGGATTAAATGAACGAGTCTGTGCTAAAACCAAGACTGAGGACGGCACCTGACAGGTTGTGTGCAGTACTGTGCTGAAAGTCAACATGAAACTGAAAGTGACCCAATTTACTTTCTTAATACCAGTTCCTGATATATCCATCCACATTATATTAAAGAAAAAAGATAAAAAAGTAATCGCTCATTTGCTCATCAAACACTTTCCCTGTCTGCCATTGGCCCAAAAAGTACTCCCAAGCTCACACCATTGAATTAAACCAGTGTTTCTGGTGTACTTGTACCCCTGGGGGTACGTGAGGTGACAGAGGGGGTACGCGAAGAAAATGCTGAGTTTTGCCGTTCATTCAGTTCTACCCCACCTTAAAATAATATAAAAAAAACATGTATTTCTAACAGGTTAAATGCCACCTCTAGTGTAAAAACAGGAAAATGGTAGTGCCATAAAAGGTCAAATACATGACATCCAATTAAATGACCTCATCTTTTGCGGTCAAAACGGACTGCATCCACACAAGCATTGTGCACTTGATAGGTTGCGTGCAGAATATATGCTGCCTTAGTAAATCTGCAGCTTTGAACGAATCGGGAGAGTCAATGATTCAATGACTGAATGAATGATGCTTCAAGTTGCTCCGATGCTTTGTGAATTAATTAATTAATTTTGAAGCTTGAAAATTTTGATTGCGTGGATTTCAATGGATGGACAAAAATGATGGGAGAATATCCAAAATATATTCATTTGTGTTCTGGAAATCTTATCTTAATGAGAAACTGCCCCTTTAAGCAGGCTCAAATAATTACACACTATAAACCCTAACGCTCAGAATAATTAATTGGTTTAAGTAGGTAAATTTAAATTAAACATTAGTTCATCAAATGAACTTTTATGAGTATTTAGAACTTTCTTTTTGAGTCCACAAAACTGACACATTTTAAGTAATCTGAATTGTTTCATTGTTTTGAGTTTTATGAACTTTAATTTAGACAAACTAAATTTAACCAAAACTGGGTGGGATTTCTATTTCCCGCTTTGCCATGACACTCAAAAGGGACAGTAAATGTTAAAATTCATTGTTATATAAAGTTTTTTGTGCAAGGTTAATGTTAAGCAGGAGATTAAGCAGTGTTTAATGTTTTTACATTTTTAATGCACTGCCAGAGACCAGACCAGAGCCAATAATTTTGTCTTATTACAAATAATATAATTCATATTTTCTCATTGTATTTGTCTTATCTTATCCTTTTAGTGTAGAATGAGTAAAGCTGATTGTTTTTAGGATGACAAAAAATAAAAAAAATGTAAATGTTACATTTTTAGGCTGATTAATTTTTTAGGCTGCTCTACCTCAGTGGTCTAACAGCGCTCGTCAATGTCAAAATGATCGAAATGGCCAATCAAATCAAAGGAGGCCCTTACTGTCATATTGTCACAACGCAACGAGAGCTTGTGGAAAGATGTAGGCCTAAGTAGATGCAAGACAACTGTTTTATGATAGAAATGTTCAGCTACTGCCAGGAATAGACTGCAAACTACTCAACTTTTTGTGAAATTTCGCCGTTTTTAATTGAAAAAATGCGATCATGATTCATGTAATTCATGAATGTGACAACGAGGCAAAAAACGTTTGCATTTTCTACATATTAGACATACGAATAAGAGTGAACTCTTTTAAAATAAAATATTTGCAAATAGTTTAAATTGATTACTTCATTAGCCCACTACAATTAGACCTAGACCTTTACCATTCTTATTTATTTATTCCCTTAAATCCCTTTTAATCCTTTAATTATTCAATTAATTTATTATTATTATTATTATTATTATCAGGGTGCGATTTGTGAAAAAGATGCTTTGAAAAGTTTTTGTTTTCCTTTAAAAATAAATCACAAACCACAGTGGAGCTATAGACTATTTTCTGGCAGCTGTTAATTATTTCTTTTTCTTTTTTCTTTTTTTTTTTACAATAAATATTCTGATTTAACGTTGAGCTTTGAAGTATTAAATAGATTAGATAGCTTCGATATTTGACCACTATGTACAATGACACTAATAATTCTTAATTTCTGATAGGAATGCAAAATCAATCTGTAGCCTAGTGTAACATAACAGTCCACTGGAGGCAAGCTTTGATGAACCCAAGTGCAGTTTTTATTTGTAAATCCCAAGTGAGCAAACATAAACGACGACTTGACGACAGACTTGGCTTGACAACAGACTTGGCTTGACAACAGACTTGATACAGACTAGACTATGAACAGACTTGACTAAAACTCACCAACAGCAGGTTACATAAACAAACAAACAATACTCGACCAGGACCATGGAAAACATGAGGGTAAGGGAATCACATGGCAATCACATGACAAGACCAGGAAGCAAGACAGTGAACAAAGCAAACTAAGAAACATGATAGTGAACATGATAAACTAAGAACATGAACAAAACCCTAAACACACTGTGACATTTCCCCCCCCCCTCTAAGGGCGCCTCCAGACGCCCAACAAAACAAGTCTAGGAGGGCGGTCTTGGGGGTGGGATGGTGGGCCAGGGCCGTGCAGGGGAACAGGACATGGACTTTGGCATGGCTTAGACGGGCCTGGGAGCATGGGCGGACCTGGGCTGTGGAGCTTGGGAGGACCTGGACCATGGAGCGTGGGCAGATCAGGATCATGGAGCTTGGGAGGACCTGGACCATGGAGCATGGGCAGACCTGGAGCATGGAGCATGGGCAGATCAGGATCATGGAGCTTGGGAGGACCTGGACCATGGAGCGTGGGCAGACCTGGATCATGGAGCGTGGGCAGATCAGGATCATGGAGCTTGGGAGGACCTGGACCATGGAGCTTGGGAGGACCTGGACCATGGAGCGTGGGCAGACCTGGATCATGGAGCTTGGGAGGACCTGGACCATGGAGCGTGGGCAGACCTGGATCATGGAGCGTGGGCAGATCAGGATCATGGAGCTTGGGAGGACCTGGACCATGGAGCATTGGTGGACTTGGATCATGGAGTGCGGCCTTCCAGGCCTTCTTCAGGTATCCACTGCCCCCCCCCAAAAAAAATTCTTGGGTGGGACTATGGGGTCATGGCTTGGAGCCATCTCTGGACGCTGGTCAGTGGCTGGAGCCATCTCTGAACACTGGTCAGTGGCTGGAGCCATCTCTGGACGCTGGTCAGGGGCTGGAGCCATCTCTGGACGCTGGTCAGGGGCTGGAGCCCTCTCTGGACGCTGGTCAGGGGCTGGAGCCCTCTCTGGACTCTGGTCACGGGCTGGAGCCCTCTCTGGACTCTGGTCATAGGCATGACTCTGGACATGGACAGGAGACATGGCCTGGCTCTGGACATGGACATGAGACGTTGCTTGGCTCTGGACGTGGACAGGCTGTGGCAGGGCAGGCATGACGTGAACAAAATCAGGCTTGGCAGGCATGATGTGAACGAGATCAGGCATGGCAGGCATGACGTGAACGAGATCAGGCGTGGCAGGCATGACGTGGACGAAATCAGGCATGACGTGGACGAAATCAGGCTTGGCAAGCATGACGTGGACGAGATCAGGCGTGGCAGGCATGATGTGGACGAGATCAGGCGTGGCAGGCATGATGTGGGCGAAATCAGGCTTGGCAGGCACTGTGGGACTGTGGGGCTCCTCATCCACCAAACCTATAGTAAATGAGGAACCACTCAATTGAAGGGCATGATCGATATATCCCTCCAGGGACCAGTGGATTTTCCCTCCTGGCAGCTGGGAGCATAAGGGCTCATTTAGCCCAAATCTAAAAATGTCTTTGAGCGCCACGTCATTAAAACCTACAAGATGACACAGTCCACAGAAGTCCTTGGCGAAGGCACAAGAGGCGAGAAACTGCTGGGTTCATGGTTGAAAGGTTGAGTATTCTGTAACGTATAGTCCACTGGAGGCAAGCTTTGATGAACCCAAGTGCAGCTTTTATTTGTAAATCCCAAGTGAGCAAACATAAACGATGACTTGACTTGATGACAGACTTGGCTTGACAACAGACTTGGCTTGACAACAGACTTGATACAGACTAGACTATGAACAGACTTGACTAAAACTCACCAACAGCAGGTTACATAAACTAACAAACAATACTCGACCAGGACCATGGCAAACATGAGGGTAAGGGAATCACATGACAATCACATGACAAGACCAGGAAGCAAGACAGTGAACAAAGCAAACTAAGAAACATGATAGTGAACATGATAAACTAAGAACATGAAACATGAACAAAACCCCAAACACACTGTGACACCTAGTTATTAATATTTTGAATAGAACAACGAGACACAAACCTGTACATATTCAATCGCGTTTGCTCCCATTTATTTTTGATCACAAGGCTACAAACTTTTAGTCCACATTTGGAGAAATATGTATTCACACGTCTATCTCATATTTCTTTAGATATAATAGAATCATAATTTCTTATGAACTCATAGAAAGACGATTCTCTGCCGATCCATCAGTCAATATTGCGTGATAATAATTCCCACCTTATGATTTCGTCTCATTATACATTTATGCATCCGTTATTATATATAATATCTGCATAAGGTCACAATAGAGTGAGTTTTGAGCAGAAACATAGTATTAATCTCATACTGGCACTCCATTTCTGATTTTATTGTTCTTTGTATTGTCATGTTGCAGCGTTTTACTTGGCAATGCTGTGGGGGAGGGGGGGTTATTATTATTATTATTTATAATAATATAAATTATACCCAAGGTCCCCCCTCCCCCCCAAGCCCAAAAGTCAAACTCCGCCTATGGCCAATGGGGTAAGAAAAATAATCTTGTTTCTGTTTAGGACACATTTCATGATGACTTTAAGATCTATATTAAAGCTGCTAGTTTGATATTAAATACCTAAAATCCAGTCTGTCACTCGCTGTGCCTCCTACAAAGCTGTACGTATTTATAGACTACTAGACTTTTCTATTATTTAAAAAAAAAAAAAAAACATGCAATGTGAAGCCGTTAAAAATGTTTGGGCCACTTAGACATTTTACAATATACAGCTGTCAGGGCAAGAGTGTCCAGTTCCAACATACTGCTATCATTAAACTGATGTTTGTACAGAGCCACACACAAAGTGAACACAATCCACATTAACCATTTGTGCTCCCTCACTTATAAGGAGCCGGGATTATGAGAGTCTCTTTCTATTCCAGTATTCAGAGAATGTAAATATCCTTAGTCAATTCAATCGTTATTGAACTGCGTGGCTCTTTCCACAGCAGTCTTCATACAGGAAACACAAATGCTATTGCTGTGAGCTTCTGAGACTGTGCTGAATCACAGTACGTGAGCCGCTAATGAGCATGACTTCTACATGACATTGCTTTTGAGTGGGGATAATAAGTCTAGTAGCTGCTGATTTTGGCCCACAGACTCAATGTTCTGATGCAAATGGCCTTAGATATTGACAATGTCACTTGTCTTCTTGGCTAGACGTTTATATAGTTGAAGAAACAGCACATATGTGCCAATTAACTGTGAATATGCAGATGCCTCCATATAGGGAGATTGAAAACACCTTAAAACTTAAAAAAAAGCTTCTCAATTACAAACCCATGCAGTGCAGTACAGCATAAGCTGGAAGTAAAGGGCACCGCACAACACTGGTAATGATGGCTGCTGGGATTCACTAGCCATTAATGATGATGGCTTCTGAGGGGCATGAAGTTATGAACCACTGACAGATGGATTTTACAAATCTAGGAGGGTGCAAAGACTTTGTCTCCTGTGGCAGTTTCTTTCTGTGGTAAACCGCAGCGATTCTATGCATGATGTAGCAATATCACTCACAGAAAAAAATCACTGCCAGCTTCATTCACAGAGGTCCCGAGGGAAATACCTGACATGCTAGGATGAAATCAATCCTGAAAACGCCGCTTCAGTGCGGCAAATTCATCAAGACTGACTGTGTGACAATAATGCAATTTCAGCAGAAAGATTGAGACCAACAAGGGCTCATGCTTGCAGACACCACTTCAATATTCCTGTAGTTTTTGAAATAGCAATAGCATTTACACTCTCAGAAAAAAAAAAAAACATATTGTCACTGGGCAATACCTTCAAATGGACAACTCTGTACCTTATTAACCCCTATAATGTTTATACATTGTAAGTATTTACTATTCTAAGGTGCTAATATGTCAAGTGAAGTAAAATGTATTTGTATGGTGCTTTTCCAAATACACATTGTTTCAAAGCAGCTTTATAGAAAGTCTTACTGTATGCCTTTGTGCTTTACTATAAAGCAAACTTTAGGGCTTGGCGATAAGACAATATATAGCAATGATTTTCCAGATTTAGATATAACTTTATTTATAGTGTTTATAGTCTAGCACACGTGTCACTCAGCTTGTATTACATATTCAACAGTGTAATTATATTGCTGTACTAATTACTCTCTCTAAAAAGTGTTGCTTTACTTATTACTGTCATAGGTGAAAAGAGTAGAAACAAAAACAGTCTTTATTATAATCCACACAGAGAAGTTAGGAGAATCGCAGGAAATAAACTAGAACTCAACCACATTAACAGATAATAACAGACAAATGAATTAGGGAAACTCAAGGTGTATATACAGCAAACGTAATCAAAAGAGAAACAGAACATGTGCGTGGAATTAGGAACTATAAGGAAACTAATTAACAAACAGGGAACTCAGGCAAACAGGAAAAGAGCAACTAGAGTGAAAAAATTAAACTAAAACAGAAGTAAACATTACAATTTCTAATTACTTTCTAAATCCCATATCAGCCTCGACCAGTGGAACAATACAAGGATAGAAATGAAACTGCTCTTTTAATTCTTTCAAATAAACAATATAAAATTGCATAAATTATTCTTGAACTGACCAAAGTATATATTTAAAGGGAGAAGGTTACATTAAAAACATACTTTTTAACATTAGACGTTAAATTGTGATGTTAAATCCAAAACAATTGTTTTATATAGAATTGTTCTATACTCTATACAGTATTTAATGCAATTGCATTAGAAGTAACTGTTATTTAATTGCAGAAAAAATAAGAGTAATTAATTTACTTTACTTACTTTACTTTTTCAAGGGGAAAGTAATTAGTAATTAATTGCTTAGTAATGCATTACACCTGACACTGGTCAAACTCTTCTCCTGGAGGGTCAATGTCCTGCAGATTTTAGCTCCAATCAGCTCAAAAACACCTGTCTGGAAGTTTCTAGTGATCCTGAAGGCCTTGATTAGTTGGTTCAGGTGTGTTTAAATAGGGTTAGAGCTAAATTCTGCACATATAACTGTGCCGCAGTGACAAACGTTTGAGCATTTAAGGCAATTAAGAGATTTAAGGACCGGTCACACTACACTTATCATTCCATTGACTTGCATTCAAACACATGTGAATCCGTGAACGCAAGCTCATGTGAAGAATTTGGAATTTCACTGTGTTCTAAAGTTAAAGTTTGGTGAACTCTGACCAGCATATTCATAACACATGAAGACATGTGGACAATAGAGGGTATGCATGTACCGTCACAGTCAGCCGGGGTGACTGTGGTTACAGCCACTGAGTGGCAAAAAGACTGAGAGGCAGCATTGGTTTACAGCATGAATGCGCGAAAAACACACAATACCAGGCCCGGCGCCTGTTTTTTTATTTTTTATAGGCCATATAAAAAAATTATTTTTAGGCCTATAATATATTCAGAATTTGAATAAAACTTTTGTTTTCCATTCTTGACAAGTGGCCACATACATGCTTCAATACATAGGCCCATCCGCATATAAATGCGAGATTCACTCTCAAAATTGTGATGACTGACAGTGATAAATCGAAATCAGGCTCATATAAATGTCAGGAAACATGATCCTGGCTGCAGGTCAATATCCATGGATCACTGATATTTGGTTGTAAGGAACACTATATCGAGTCCAAACTTTAGTTTAAACTGATAACTGTTTGCTTTACTCGCGTTTTCACCTATTAACTCCAGTCATGCAGCAGCTCTTTTGCCACTCAGTCCGGCTAAGGGGGCGTGTTCCGGCGGGAAAGTGACGTCAATGCATACCCTCTATAGAAAATTGATATGTCATGGCTTGACCTCAGCTGAATTAACAATGAAAACTTTTTACAGTGAAGTGGGGTAGACTGTATATATACGATGTGATTTTCCAAGTTGAATTCACAGTCATTTCAACAACAATGTTGAGAAATATATCTTTAATTTCAATTAGTAAAGTCGCTGATTTACTTTTTTTTTATGTCTTTCCTTACTGTGGTTGAACATAACTTATATTGTGGTAAAGATTTTGTTCCCATCGCCCATCTCTGAGAAGTTTAAACAGGGAGCTTCTAGAAAGTCAACACATAATGCTTTGCACTCCCAGTGAGTAAAGCCGCAGAACCTGATTTCAACAAGTGCAACATGTTCCTGGAACAACATTCCAATCAACCAATCAGATTTGAGGGATAAGTTTACAGTTTATGTCAAGTTTAGGCTTCCAAACAGGGTTAGGCGCTTTTACATCAGTGTTATTTACATATAATTTCCCTCCAATGTAAGGGATAACTTATGGGTAGTTTAGGCTTAAGCCGGGTGTACACGGTGCGATTGATGCTTGTATGGTCGTGGCTCGCAGCGTCTGAGAGGAATTACGAGACGAGATGAGCACATTACGAGCACCTCACGACCTCCCAATATTTTTTAAACATGTTTAAAAAGTTCGGGGAGTCGGCCCGATTTTCAACATGTATTGTTCCTTAATGTCAAATCATACACAACCACATCACATAGGCTAAATCTATGTGTATTATTAGGCTATAAATGGCTGCAGCCATACAGCGTGCGCATACACTGTCACACACTCTAGTTGTTTCTGTTGAAAGGAATGGCTGCTGTTCTCTGTTTTTCAACAAATAATTTGCACACAAATCATTTTCTTTCTTTTTCCTATCCAAAGCTATAGCTGCAACATTGAATGCTCCAGTCTCTGTGTTTAGCGCAAAAACTCATGTGATTGCCTCCAGCTCGTTGTGCATAGTCGTGCCGTGTACCAGCTGCTTTGACACGATTATCAAGTTAACTGACTCGTACTTTGTGCAATATCTCACGACCTCCCGAGTGTCCGAACTCGCACAGTGTACGCCCGCCTTTAGGGGTAGGAATAGGGTTAGGAGGACCAGGATGTAACATTTTTGGACCGTGATGTTGTTCCAGGATCAACAAATTAGGTTGACCAAGGAATGCGTTTAACTCAGCAAAATCAGAATGTGCAAGTAAGCCAGAGGTAAGGAATAAAAACTCAATTTTGGCAGTAGCAGGAGAAAAAAACCTTGGGAGATCATGGGCTACACCGGGGGAGCCAGTTCTCCTATAAACAATGTCAACCTGAACAACAAGGGCAATGTGTACTTTTTAGGGGTAGATAAAGTACAAAGTTGTCCCTTCAAGGGTACTGCCCCAGTGACAACCTGTTGTATCCCTAAAGGTATTTTTTTCTGACAGTGAACAATCAGTGGAGAATTCCGGAAGAAAACTCACCTCGTCAACATTCTCAAAGGCATTAATGACGTCGTAAGGAAGACAGGAGAGGAGGTCAATGACGAACCAGGTCTTCACATAGTTCATGCGGATGAGCTTTGGGTCTGAGATCACCTCCCCAGCGGGTCCAACAAAGGTGGTGTGGAAGTTGAGCACAATGTCCACCAGGAAAATCACATCCACAATGCTGTCTACAACCAGCCACGTGACGTTGTTTTGCTTGGTCTTGAAGGACACGTTGTAGGGAACCATAATGGCCGTGTAGAAGGTGAGGATGAGAATCACCCAGTCCCAAGTAGTTTTGAAGGTGCAGTAATGCAGGATAATGTGAGGAGGTGTTTTCGGAGCCTCTTGCTTGTACTGCGGGAGGATGTCTGAGCCTAGCTGCAGTACCTGAATAATAAGAAGACAGAGTAACTATCTGAAAAATAGTTATAAACATTATGGCAGACAGTAAGAGAACATTTCCTCTGGCTACAAATGGCATCCTGATGTATTTGAGCATAAACTCTGGGAGATTGACAGAAACTATGATTGAGAGGGACATGACTGTTTCCGCACATTTGTGACAGTGACAGCATGAATCTGGGAATGGAGATTTGCACACACTTGCTTCTATCTAAAGGAACATAAGCCAAGTGCAGACAAGAAGACAGCTCATCACCCTTTCAAGTCTGCAACAAAAAAGCCCCAGATCATATAGACAACTCAGTGTGTGGGTGCGTCTCATTCAGCTCCCTAGTTTAGTAGTCAGGGTACTGATCAGGAAGTCGGCTATTTCAAGAGCTGTCTCAATCAAAAAATCCTTCCAGGGCCCTGAAATGTTAGCTCCCTAAAAAGTCCCACAATGCACCGTGAAAACCAGGGAACATCGATGCTCAATATGTTCCATTAACGGAAGTTCTGAAGTGCACGTGAATAAATCACATGAGCCATTTCACTACACATAACGACACGCGATAGATGTTTTTTTAAAATACAAACCATTATTTAATTATATTTCCGAAAAATAAACATATATCGCTAGACATGTAATGAACATAATCTAACATTTATAATTTATTTACAGCTGAAATATTGCATGTATACCTAACAAGCAAAGTATTTATTATAATGCACTTTAAATAACATTAACAAATAATGTCAGAAAGATATCAGTTCTGCTGTTGTTCATAAATACCATAGTGATATTGTACAATGAGGATGTTGTCATGTCACCATCAGTGTCCCAATGTCCTTTCCAGTGCCCAAATTCATTAAATGAGAAGATATTTCCTCACAAAAGCAGTTTATTCAGCGTAGTGAAGCCTCTCATCCATTGACATCCATTAAATAAAACAGCCTCTGGTCTCCTTCCCTGTGTGCCGCAGCGTTAGCAGGCGTTACGCTTTTTTCGGCTAAGGTTGCAGGCTTGCCTTCAAGTGGCTTTGATAGTGCTGTGCCTTTACAGCTCATGCCTTGGATACTCTGCCAAAAACTACCAAAACATCTGTTTGGTGTTTATTATCATCTCTTTCGCAGTCACATTCACGTGACATTGCACTCCTTAAGACAGCTGGCTGTCAGACACGTTGCGTGAGTATTAAACTAAGTTCTCTTTCACGTCTTATTGCGCTTATGCTGTCAAATACACACAAGGTTATGTCAAAAACACTTGAGTAATCTTGAGTAATTTTGAGTTGTGGCATTTGTTTCCAGGCGGACCGCTAAAGAACGCAACACACACGTCTCGCGGACATCCTGTAGAATTCAACCAATCAGATGACGACTTCAAAACTCCTGAAGTGTTTCCAGAAAAGTGTGCCATATGCATCAGACGTTCAGCCAACGGTCCGTGGGCGTGACGTCTGAGGCTGAGACTAAAGAATATGTGTTGTCACACTCGAGCACATTCCTGAAAGGCTCATTTTGAGATACTGTTTCAGATTTATGGGGAAAATAACAAACGGATTTAAAAAAGTGAATTTTGCATAATAGGTCTCCTTTTAAACTCAGAAATCCAGACAGGTGCATACTTCTGCGACAAGGCAGAGAACCACAATGAACAAAAGTTAGTGAAAAGCCAGTACTACTTAGAAGTGGGAGCCTATGTGAGGTCCCCAACTACTGCTTCAGTGCCTCTTTTCCTATCGTGGTGTTAAAAATGTTTTTAAATGTAATTTCAACCACTATAAATCCAACCACAGAATGAATGATGACTTGAAATTTTGTGGAAATTACATTACATTTGTTGGTTCAGAAAAATGACAAAAAAAATTATCTTGTGATGGATGTATATCTACTGTTAGACATTGTTCGTAGACCAATTAAACTAGTGTAAGCTAAGTATCCATAGCTGAATAAACTTCCTGCTGTGTGTGTGTGTGTGTGTGTGTGTGTGTGTGTGTGTGTGTGTGTGTGTGTGTGTGTGTGTGTGTGTGTGTGTGTGTGTGTGTGTGTGTGAGAGAACAGAGTTTTGAGAACACACGTGCTGTTGGCAATGAGAATGATCTTGTAATCTGCACTATGATTTCAACACACTGAAAAGAATGTGAAACAAGAAACTGCTGTCATTAGCCCATTTCACTCCTTAGTTCCCTATATCTAACTGTGAACATTGACTCAATACAATAATGTGGTTTGCAAGAATCTCTTAACACCTTTACAGAAGCGCTTGTCAACGTGGGAGTATATTGTTGTGGCTGTCACCAGTAGTTTGATGTTGTTGTTCTGTCCTGTCAGGCTCATTTATGAGCTGAGCGCACAGCAAAAAAATCATCTCCATGCATACAGTATGCATGTACTATGCTAAAGAAAGGGTGCTGATGCAGGAACTGAGGGGGACGTTAATATGGAGTGTGTCACGTGAGCAGCACATGTTGGAGATTCAGCTCAAAACAGCAGAAGGGCTTTTGGGATTGCAGCACACACTCGTGGCCAAGAGTGCTCAGGCATAAATGGATGGAGTGTTCCTTTGATGAAAGTGCTTGAACACACATGTAGATACACACACACACAACAGTGATCACAAACACGTACCTCGGCCAGACGGGAGTGCTTGTGGACGTTCTCGCCCTTGTGGACAGTCGGCGCTAGCTGCTGTAAAACACCACGGCTGCTGGTCAACGCCCGTGTCAGGCGAGCAAACTTTCCCCAGCCTTAATTCATATAAAAAGGGGAAGTGGTTAGAGGAAAATACATGTATAATGTCAGGAGTGTTTATAAATCAGTATTATAAAATATGTAGTTAAATTCCTGCATGGTAAAGTAGACTATTGTTCCAGCTGTGAAAACAACATCCTGAATAAATCTGTTAATATCTAAAGTCAAACACCCAACCACTCAGCTTTCACTTTCCTGGTGCAATTTACACCTGATGAAACACTTTGGGTGATGGTAAACGTGTCAAAACAAACCTTTTGATGAGTCATCTTCAATAGGCTGCTTGAATGCAGTGATATCGCTGAAGGTGCAGAGAAAAAGTACAACTTTGTCCTGTTCGTTTCGGATGGGAGCAATTTTGATGAAGAACCACACTGGCATCCCTGCAATATCAGCAGTTTTTTTTAATGTCTTGATAAATATAAGCATAAACTCTTTTCAAATGATTTCAAATAGCCAACTCACGGTTCTTCTTGTACATGAGTATTTCAAAGGAGTTCATCTCATAGTTCTCAAAGGTCTGACGGACTTTCTCACAGGTTTCTTTGTCAGTGAGTTCACCATACATGAAGCTGAGAGAAGAACAAAGAGGCATATATACTCTATAAACTACTGAGCCTTAAAATCCATTGAGGTTGTGGTGAGTCTCCATTGGTTATGGGTCGTCATTTGTTAATTGACACTTAGATGCAATTTAATTATACAGAAGAAAAACAGGGATGAACCTGCATGTGCTGCTCTTCTGCATGACTTCTGCACGATGGTAACCAGACAGCTTGCAGAATCCATCATTGCTGTAGACGATAGGCCAATCCACAATTTGGGCATTCCCCAAAACAAAATTGGTGTCTGCCAGAAAGGAATGAAACAAAGAAAAGGTTTTTGAGAAAAAAAAAATTCCAGGATTTTTCTCTATATAGTGAACTTCAATGGGGTCCAACGGGTTGAAGGTCCAAATGCAGCAGATCCCAGACGAGGAATAAGGGTCTAAAAAGGAATAATTTTCAAAAAAAAAAAAAAAAAAATTATATACTTTTTAACCACAAATGTTTGTCTTGGGCTGCTCTGCGATGCGTCACGTATTACGTAATCATGTTGGAAAGGTCACGCATGACATAGGCTGAAGTACCGTGGTACGGCAAAAAACTCCAACTTCAAAATCATCCAATCGTTGTTTTACCTTTTTTGTGAAGGGCATTTGACTTAGTCTGTGCACGTTTGCTTTGTAAACACTTGATCGGTACTTTTGCGTGACCTTTCCAACGTGATTACGTAATACATGGCGCATCATAGAGCAGTGCAAGACAAACATTTGTGGTTAAAAAGTATATATTTTTTTGAAAATGGCCGATGGTTTGGCTAGATAAGACTATTCCTCGGCTGGGATCGTGTTGAGCTCTTTGAAGCTGCATTGAAACTGCAATTTGGACCTTTAACCCGCTGGACCCAATGAAGTCCACTATATGGAAGAAAAAAAAAGGAATGTTTCCCTCAAAAACCTTAATTTCTTTCGACTTAAGAAAGAAAGACATGAACATCTTGGATGATGTGGGGGTGAGTAAATTATCAGGAAATTTTAATTCTGAATTGAACTACTCCTTTAATGTGCGGTCACATTAGTGAAATTTCACAGGGCAAAAAAGATCCTTCCTCCATTACTAGGGTAGCAATGTTTGAAGCACGGCTCACACAGAAGTCACTTTCAAACCATGCAGTTTTCTGTTGGTCAACATGGCGAATGCACGTGACCAGCTTTAACACAATGTGAAATCTGTGTAGAGAAATCTTTCACCCTCATGCAACATTCCTGATTTCGCGACTGCAAAAATTTGCTGAACAATGGTAAATCTGACCGCAACTTTATTCCTGAAGAAATAAACAATTTCATGGGTGAATGCTGAAAACATATTTAACACATAGAAAACCATTGTATTTGATGATCATCTTTATTAATCTCAGGAGCTGTAAATGATTTTTCCAGGTTTGGCTAATTACCGCTGGTTACCTTAGCCCCTGTAGATGCCATCATGACAGTTATGTTATCTGATTGGCTGATGGCACCACAAGTATGTGCACAGTCCCAAACCTTTCAGCTAGCAACTATTCTGAGCTGTGACATAGTATAAATCCATTTAACATATCCAACATCTACTATATTATAATGACAAATTTCTACAGCTATTAAAACACAGCTACTTTTGAATGGCCAGTACAAACTTGTACACTGTAAACCCGACAAAGTTGGCAAAACTCAAAAAAATGTAGGTAACACTGCAAAAAATGCTTTTCTTATTTAGTATTTTTGTCTTGTTTCCAGCCCAAATATCTAAAAATTCTTAAATCAAGATGCATTTACTAGATAAGTACAATGACATAAGACATTTTTTCTTGTTTTCTGGAAAATAAAATCAAAATTAACTGGTTTTTGCTTAAAACAAGCAAAATAATCTTGTTTCTGATTGAAATCTTGTTTTTGTCCCAAACAGAAAAAAAATGTCTTACCCCATTGGCAGATCATTTTGCTTGTTTTAAGCAGAAACTCGCTTCATTTGGATTTTTTTCTTCCCAGAAAACAAGAAATAATATCTTATGTAATTTCACTTATCTAGTGAAAGTAGTGGAATTTTTTGATATTTGGTCTGGAAACCAGACAAAAATACTAAAGAAAAGCATTGAATCAG